>OY720632.1:178440327-178733133 GCA_963169105.1 Ceriagrion tenellum
AGAAGGCAGGTATGGGAAAAAAATTCAGACACGAAAGATAACACCGTGTTTGCCGGGCCCTTGGTCAAGGGGAGAAGGAAACAAAATCCACCGCCACGCATGAGAATATTTTGCCCTTCACACGCCATCTGACGGACGGATTCTCGTGGCCACGTGGGGAACTTCCTCTTCGACCCCTCCCCCTCTCGCCTTTCTGCCGCGCAATTCACATACGAGGACCCCAAGCGTGCGCTTCTGACTTCTTATTCTCCGCCCCGTCCTGTTTTTTCCGGACGGACAGTTTTGCCGTCGGGGTGGGAGGAGAAAGAGAGCCAGAATGGAAGATGGTGGAAAACTCCCAGTGGCGATATCAGCGGCGACCGAAAGCAGGCTCGCCTATTACACAAACTAATTGCTTGCGGGGACGGCGTGGGCTTGGAGGAGTGGGGTCGGGTGGGGGTAAGTGGTGACGTGAGAGGCAGTCCAGGGCGAATCCGGGGCTGGGGATGATACTGTATTATGTGCATAGTAGGAGGTCAGCAAGAGGCCCATGGGTGAGAGGATCGGGGTGTCCAGAATGCACGTACCGAAAGGGAAAGCAGTTGCGAAGCGTGTCGTGATCACGGTCATGGGCCAAACCACTCCCAATCTTCCCCATTCTCGCTAATTGGCGGCTTATCCAAATTATTTCTCCCATAGAAATCCATCGTACAGGTATTCTGATAGCCATTTCCTGGTGCATTTCCTTTTATTGTCCACACATATCCGAGCGTTATTAGCAAAACTATGTTTCCTTGCCATAAAAAAAGATATGGAGGTATAGCGATCAAATAAGAACGACAGTGAGCTTTTTCAAAATGAGAATAACGTAAAAAGCTCCGAGTTCCATTCATCGACGCGACTCATGAGACCAAGACCTATAGTCACGATTATCAAAACATGGCGAAGAAACGGGCGGAAATCGAGCCGTAAACATTTATTGGAGGAAGTTGCAGCTGCAGCAATAACTAACTTCCTGAAACTGGGATAATGGCCTCATAAAAACTTCTTGGTACGCATCCAATCATGTCATGAGAACTTTCACAGGGTACATGTTTCACTATGTATGACACTGAATCAACAAATAAAAACAAATTATTTCAACTAAAGAGAACATTCTCAGCTGGCTAAATCGTCTGGTTTAGATAGGCTATCCTAAGGTGGAACACAATCGCCAAATGCAACACGGCGACTTAAATACTTGAGAAAAAGGTATCTCCTTTCATTCGACTTCATTTCCATATTATCACGCTGCGGAAACGCACATTACACCCGCTCGGAAACACTCCAAAAGATATATTTTAGCGCTAGAGGAAAAAACCTAAGGACCACTCCACCTCTTCTTTTTCGAGCGCTGTGGCATACAAAACGCGATGAAAACGCATGCCCCACTAGAGGATTCCTACATCCTACAAAACCTTGCATTTTATGAATAATTCCAGTACAACTTCACACTCAATAGGATTAAAGACGAACTCAGCCAATTATTTATGCATCCACGAACGCAGGAAGAAAAATATTGAGGAAAATATCGATAGACAACGTGCAGGTAATTGTAACGATTCAAAATATTTTCGTACCGAAGCCGAGTATTGATGCATGAAACTTCTCTAAATACGAAATTTCAAGGATTAATTTTGATTTTCACGTCTATATCATATGTATGGTCGTTCATCAGATTTTTAAACCAATGCCGTCATGAAGCGACTAACACCCGCTTCTTACTCAAAGACTTCCTCCAACGGTTTCTCACATGATATTGCTCAAATGTTGAAGTACGGAAGTTCGTCGAGATAACCCTTATCTGTTTCCATTATTTGTGAAACAGAAAATGCTAATTCGATAAATGTTACTTCAAGTAATTTTAAAAGGGGAAAAGTTCCACAGGGCGAGTGGATGTACCTCTAACATTAAGTCCATGGCTGAGGCAGAGGTCAACGGCAACGATCTGTCGCAACTTCCCATGAGAAATAGATGGGAATAAAAAAGTATCCGAGGAAAAGGGAAGCCGACGGTCGTGACGACTGAAAGGGTCATTCCTGCAAAAACCTTTCCTGCGTGGAAAAGAGAATAAACTGGAGAAAAAAAACGTCTGGAGTATAAATTTATAATCACTTCCACCACGCCCTCTAGCCTATCACTTGGCACTGAATGAACGAAACGCATCACACGAAAATTTTCCAAGCGTCGCGAGGAAGAACTGTAAGAGCAGAAAATGTAGTAACGGTTAACTTTCCGAAGAGGCAAAAAAAATGTAAGGGGATGACACCTGTAAAGTACAAAAAAACGTACACGGAAAAGTGGAGGGAGTAGAGGGGGGGACGCGAGTCGCACAAGACAATGAAGGACCGCTAACCGCACGACCATGCCAGCTCACAACGAATCCAAAACCCGCCGTTATTCCGGGGAGCATCAAGATTAAAAATGCCAGGTGCGTTTGAGCAAGTGTGCGTGAGTGCGCGGGGATCCACGCATAGAACTCTCCAGAGCATGAATCCTGCCCGACTCGACGATCAGCGGTGAGGTGAGCTCTCGCGTTCCCTCCACCCCCACCCACTCACTCCCTCGAGGTTGAATGAGCCCATTTACTCTTCCACGGCTCGCCTTCAAACCCGTAGATGCAATGAAATTGGCAGCGGTCTCCACAATCCGACAGAAACACCCTCCGGCAAGGGCAAAGATACACAGCTCAAAGCACCAGTCACACGGATGGGGAAATATTAGATAGTTGAGAAAAAAAGACTGAAGATTTTTTTTCAAAGAACCACGGAACTATCCGCGCTGTTACTTCAACGGAGTCATCCGCTAGTGAAATTTTGTGAAATTCTCAGTGGAAAAATCATTGGCCTGGACTGGGAATTGAACTCAGATCCCTCGATTTCGCTCCGAGTGCTCTAATCAATTAAGCTACCCAGGCGTCCTCTTCCACTGTGAATCTCATGGCATCTTCTGGCATCAACTGCACGGTATCTGTTAATACTTGTTCTTTAAAGCCTCCGTGACATTCACTGTGGAAGAGGACGCCTGGGTAGCTTAATTGGTTAGAGCACACGGCGCGAAATCGAGGGCTCTGGGTTCGATTCCCGGTCCATGCGAATTATTTTTCCACTGAGAATGTAACACATTTGTGTGAAAGACTGAAGAATTGACATCAGCCACGAAAGGAAACCGCAATGGAAGAGGATATTCCCTAAGCTCATGCGAGGGAGCAAAGCGAACCGATTTAACAATGTTGGTAAAAATCCTGAAAAATTACGACAGTAAATGAACTCGGAAGAAAACACTATAAGACTAGTGCATAAAAAATATTGTACCCCAGTATGTTTGCACACAGATTTCAAATCTAACGCAATTATCTCAGGTAGAAATTCACATGCTGCGAATTGGAGAAAAGGCTCGGTCCCATAGAATCTAGTCGTCGTTCTCACCCACCATCGTTAAGTCTTTTCACAGCAACAGGTACACATGTACGGTCCGGGAGTGAAAACTCCCCAAGGGTTAGAGATAGAGGACAGCAAGGGTGGAAGTCGCACGCTCGGTCGCTCACCCCAAGAGCGAAAAAAAATATGGCCTTGCGCTACTAGTGATTCCCACGCAGAGTGCTCTAATTTATTCGGCGTAAATTAAACCGAACATTGTCTCCGGACTGTTACCATAACGGATTTCAGGTATTTGAAATTTAAACCAGCCAACAAACTCGAGGCCATGAAATTAAATACATACATAAAGTGAGACGCAGTAGTGCGTAGGTTAAATGTATATACTTCGCACTAAGAAATCACGCGACCCTTAGCTCGCAAATATTTGCTATTTAAACAAGGTTAGGTCAGCAAGGCACGCCAATGAAACCCAGCCAGCGGAATTAATCTCCTGACTTTTAAGACTCACACGCAGTAATCTAAAAAATTCTCATTCACAGCACAGTTTTCAGGCATAAATGATGTTATTACAACCTGAAAAACCAGTGAAATCCTCATCTCTCAGCGAAAGCAAAAACACCCAGGGAACTCACGTCATTCAATTATTGGCAATTATTATCAGCGGTCGCTCAAACTTATGAAGTAGCAGAAAGACGTTGAAACTACTCGCCACATGCGTCGCTTAGAGTACAAGAAACTCACGATGAAATGCACTTTCTACACTCTGAAAGCTGAAATGTACCAAGGCTCAAATTTATTTTTCCCCAAATGTTCACCTTTACTATTTTTTACGCCCACCACCTGAGGAACTCCATTTTTTTCGCAGGTTCTGAAATCCATTGAGTAACTATTCACAACTATTCACCGAATACCATAAGCGTCCGTTATCCCAATCCCTCTCAAAGTCGAGAATTCCCAAGGTTAAATCATCATTTTCAGCGCAAAACACTAGAATAATAAAATATTTATTCAGACATAATATCGGTCACTCGCAACTAAAGTATCTCCCTCGGAACTGTGCAACGTAAGCTACACCAAGAAAACTCTCCCAAAGTAAGGCAGTATAAAATGAACAATGCGCTACAAAAATAAAGTTCATGCAATATAAAAGTGAAAACGATGCCAACTTAGTTATAAATGGTAAATACTACACCGCAATAAAGCATCTATACAATGAGAAGCGAATGTAACAGTCAATATAACGACAATATTTAAAGCCTTTCTCTATGCAGCTGTCAAAGCTGCCACTTATTGTAATAGGCCTATAATTAATACTGCTTAATACAAGTGAAAACATTTTCTCTCAAGCTAATATAACACAATACCCTAAAATTGACAACTGGCGCAACTCATTGCAAACACATAAGCGTACGGTGTTTGAATAATAAATACTCATTTTGAGCTTTACTTAAACGTCACACGAGTACATATGATACACGGAATGGAAATGTATCTATATACATGATAAAATCCAATACGTCCTGGTACTTAAAGGGTGAAGTCACCGGGCGATCGCCCTTAAGCGAAAGGCGAAGAAATGAGAGAAATTTTAAGCGTTCCCCGTTACCTACATTCGCGTTCGCGCACCTACGCCTCGAATTCAAACCACCGACACAAAATGGGAAACGAATGCGGGGGAGAAAGGGCGTCGACCCCTCCACAACCAAAAAAAATTAAAATATCAAAAACGAAAGAGCCCTTCTTTCTTTCTTTCCACCGGCGGCCCCGAGGACGCCCGCCGAGGGAGAAACAGGTGGGAGAGAGACGCATTTTCCACGTGGCCGCGACACATTGAGTCGGCGTCGGCACTCGCGGTGGGCGGGGATGGCGTGGGTCGCGGCCTGAGCAGCGCCCACACGACATGCCCCGCTCCGGGGTAGTCGCCCCCCCTCGCCCCTCTCCACCTACCGCCCCCCAATCGACGTGCGGAACGAGCCAAACGCAAACGCCTCCCCGCGGGGACCATTGTCCCACGGCCGCGGAACATATTTCGTGGAAACGTGGGCACAGCCATAAGTGCATACAGATGTAACGAGGTGTTAACTCGTGGAACGAGTGGACGCATTAAGGTCAACAAATGCGTCAAACAATTCGGGTCATCAGTATTTCGAGTGCCCACCACTCATCAATGCACCTACATACTATCATTATAAAGAAAAAAATCTAGCGAACACGCAGCTTTTAAATTCATGCCTGCTGGTATAAATGTAAACCAGTCTACGAGGTAGATGTGACAGAGACCATTAAGCTATTTGCATGATGCCGCGAGTTGAGTATAATAGCGGATAGCATTACTGTTAGTTTCCCTTGGCAGAACTTCAAGTTATCCCTGGGGAAAAACTAGTATGTATAAACATACCCGAACTCCACCAGAAAAAGCCACAAGTATCAGAGAGAACCCAATGTTTTAGACACAGAGGCAAGCTGTCAGGTTCATTGATCTAACTTCATATATTAAGGATTAATTCCGTGCATACATTGTAGTATTATTTCAATATGAGGCAAAGCTTCGTTTCGAAAGTAATTGGAACTTTCGGTATTTCCGGGGTCAAGCCATCTTTCAAAAATTTTTCCACCGGTTTCACCAGTGGGTCAACGACTTCTGGAAACTTCGGCTTGGTACCACAAGCCTTGGCATAGATTTGACGAGTTTCACACACATCTGTCAACGTATTGTATATATCAGGCGTCGCATTGGCTTCAAGAATTACACCAGTGTATTGAGGAAATGGTATGGCGGTAAGACACACAAAAATGGCCAAAAAACTTTCAACAAAGTGTATACATATCGAACATAAAAATGCATAAGCTCTGAGGACGAAGGATGTCACGCCACCAGCCATTTTCTGGCATCCCGAACGGAGTAGGGCAAATTTTTCCTCGTACTCGTAAATTATATCAGCTATTGACATCAGCAATGAAATTCTACGATTTCTATCCGGTCCCTAAAATAAAATACTCAGGCAGCCCAATGCACGAAAGACAAGAATTTCCAGAAACTCATTACTTCAAAAATAGCACTTCAAATCAAAATTACAACTCTTATTTCTCCAAAAAGCACAAAACCAAACAGGATCTCATTTAGACCATCCTTCGAGATTTGACCCACTCCCTTCCTATTGGAAATGGGGACGGCATTTCATGACTATTATGGCCCACCTTGGACTTCTGGGAAGCAAGAAAAGTAAAAAGGAAACGCATCGCTCCGTGCGAACAGCTGAAGCTACTTCCCTTCATCGAATTACTACAAGACATCGCTCCCAAAGAGCAATATAAATACAAATATAGATTCTTCTCACAGTCACCGCATCTACACTAAAGAGAATTCATGACTGCAAACTCAACAGATGAAAAAACTTAACAAGCTCGCATAAGTTGTAAAGTAAATCTGGACGAATACGAAAATTAACACAGACTTTACCCGGTGGGCGTCAAATTAGAAAAATCACTTTCAATAGAAAGCCTCACGGGCCTCCCATGGGGTTTCTCTTTCGGGGATTATGAAGACAGGTGTGACGCGTATTAATATCAAACAACGCTGCGGGCAAATTTCAGTTTGCTGTTTCCAAACAAGGAGGCTTCTGCGTCTTGGGCATTAAGCGACCAACCAAAGGATTTAGCAATTCTGCCCCAGCTGCCGCATGTTAGAAAAACTCTCACAAGTTCTTCGCCGTCAAAATGATCACATATCCAGCATCATCCAGCATATGAGACAACACGTCTGAAGCCGTGGCGGTCAATATAAAATAGGGCTACAAATTTTTAAGAGAGCGTTTTTTTTACGCCGTTAGAGGCTCGAGATCGCTTCGGATACTTTCGCAGCTTACGAGAGACAGTAAGATAAAATAAAGCAGTATAGGGGGAGTAAAGCCAAACGTTGGCATTACCTGGGATCGATACCCTCACATAAATATTCACCCGGAAACAATAATGGAAACGCAATATTCGCCCCATGATGACTTTGCCCACCACTTTAACATTATACAGCACGGGACACAAAAATTGAATGAAACACAATGAAGTCGGAGCAAAATAAGCCCCCGTCTACGAATATCCTTCCAAGTTCCGAGGCACTTAGGCCCAACGGCATCATTCATCGTTCCAATCAACGAATTTCCACGAAAGACTCGACCGTTTGTTGACACACGGGTTCCAAGTGATAAAGTAGCAGACAAACATTCGCGATATACGTGTGTAAATACACGACCACATACCGAGGGGGTTAGCAGTCTGACTCACAATAGAAGACCGCGATGTGATTAGCGCTTTAAGAGGAATAATGCCAAGGTACGAACAGAACGAAGGAGAAACAATTTCCCCAAACCTACGGGTCGTCGAAAGACATGGACGGAAGGAGACAACGCCCAGACGACCATGGCAAACGGCACCCATTCGGCCGCAGGAAAGCGGACAAATCCACCACCCACGCCGGCCATTCACTATCAGTCAAACTGGAGCAACCTTCCCTTAAGAACAAACGGAGAACCTCCCTGGAATGCTGCATTCAACCGCCATCTCGAATATTCCCACAGCACATCATTTCACTTCCATCTCGCTTTCATTTATCTACTGTGCAACCCAAATCTCCACTGACTAATCGATCGAAACACATTGAGTGAAACGCACCCGATAGTATGCACCCACACTTCTGCCGCTCTCATAACCCATGAGTCGCGGAATGATAAATTAAACGATAAAAACCGCCTTTTAACAATAAAATATTTGATTCCATCGGCCAAGGGAAGAAAGCCACGGTATTCACAGGACACATCACGTTAATTGTTTCGCGCAATCCTATTCTGTTTCTTTCCCACACTCTCAATTGCTACCCAAAACATGTAAACAGAAATCTCAATGAAAAAGTTAGAAAAAAACAAATGGTGACAGTCTTGGAATAGTGCTCCGCTAAAGAAAAAGATACGCCGATCATTACTTCAAAGCTCAATCGACGGTGAAAGCGCCACTAAAGATCGTTTGAGTACATAGTAATAAACATGACATCACCACAAGTTCTGGCATGGAATTAAGACAGGTCCAAAACGCACGCTTCAACATTCACCCAACCCAAGCAGCGACGCGCGGTAATTCTTTTATGACGGATGACGATTGCGATATGGTACGCATTGATAAACGCATTCCATCACACACTGCCCTTATCTTTCTTCCATAGAATCCATGAATATTATATCATTCCAAAAGTTCCGCATTGGAGTCTGGAAGCGGGCACGATTTCGAGAAAACGAATTTCATGGTCGTTACTCAGCGTGCACTCCGGCACGATCGGCACAGACAAATGATATACACAGCATCGGAGAAAGTTCATTTAAAACCATGGAGAGAGCAATTTATATGATAACAGTCTCCTAGAGGGATCAGAAGGAATTATAAAAGTAGCCCAGAGTCCAGACGTGTGATGACAGCCATTGATTTATGGTGGCGCCTGACCGAAAGCAAAGTACAAATAAACACGAAATAATTTATCCTCCTCTATGATGCAACACATCGCCAATGACAGATATTATACAATTCTTAATGCTAGATGTCATGTACTCACTGAACACAATGACAACGAATACGGAATAAACCACTCCTTGCAAAGAAGACTTACAAGGAATTTACTCGACTAGTCTCCTCGAATTGTCTAAACAGCCAAGTATACCTTTAAAAAATATAAAAAATGAGAAGCACATCTCCGTGAAGCTATGAATACAACGATAATTGAAACTCTTATGACGAAGCCATATTCCTAAACGACATGCGCACATATTATGCTTATCCAATGGAAGAGGAAAGAGTACTCCAATGGAAGAGGAAAGAGTACGAGGAAACAAGCCGTTCACCTATCCGGGCGTCAGGAGATTGCGATTAATTTGCGGTGACTCGAAACGAAGAAGGCTCATTCCCCGTTGACACAAGGCGCACAAGGCATGGGCGCACCCATGGAAGTAACGTACGCAGAGCGTAGACAGTTATGAAAAACAGATTTCGCTCGAGTATATTTTAAGTTGAGGTATCCGAATGACTGTAATTAGTTGCCAAATCTGAAAATAACTTTTATGGAAGGATCCACGGTTCACTACATTCATATATTACCCAGCAAGCCACCTCAAGGGTGTTTGGCAGGGGTAGCTGCCGATAACGATGAGATTGCCGACGAGAGAGGGATAAGCCTTTGGTCCCTCAAATGTGATTACAAGAGTGGTAGAGCTCCTTACCCAATTATTTTAATATTTTCTTGAGTTCGCAAGAAATTGAAGGGAAAAGAAGTAATTATTATGAATCGGTGCACAGACTTTCCGCTCATTAAAGTCTTCCAAAGTGATACAGACAGTAGTTATCAGCCAGGTGGGAAATGTGAACGATACGCAATAACAACCATAGGATTCATTTTTCTCCGAAAAAGAACAGGCCTCCGGGACATGATACCGTGGGAAATCGATCCCGAACGCCACACAAAAAAACATTCCCCTTCAGCTTCAGCAGCTGAAATTCACGGATTTGGAGTAATCGCTGGTAATCTGATACCTGCGACCTGACAACATGTTAGCTGTCGCGCTTGAGCTGGTATCTCTCGCCAATTAAAACATTAGATAATTGAGGAGAGGTAACATTGGTATGATGACTTAATTCAAAATATTGACACGCGAAGTTGAACTCGCAATTACAAACCAAAACAATGAGGCGAAGGAATTTAGACTCAGGATGATCACTCTGCATATGATTCCACATGCCTTTCGTATAAACGATGTGGCACTATAACGCACCAGTTTTTACAATCAATTCCCTCTCAAAAGTATCAAAGCTCTTCCACGCGGTTGACTTAGACAGCTTAGCTGTCTCGACCACCACATTTTGTGAGCAGAGAGCTCAACAACAACAATGAAATTCTCACAGCTGATTCGACGAGTCAGTTCCATACAAAAATACTGGTACAATGAATATACTACATACATAAATAAATTACCGAGGCATAAACTTAGGAGTGGAGCCCTTGCCTGACAGTCGTTAACCCTACAGACTTCGTGGACCATCAAACTCACAATTTTGAATCCCACTGACATATTTTTAAAAGGTACAAACACAAATAAAGTCCACAATTCTTCGCGGATACCTTATTTTCCACGATGCATCAGCGGTCCGCGGACCACCGGCAGGCGACAACTGCCTCCCAGTCAATTCAAAAGTCAGACACCAGTGCATAGTGCGCAGAAGGCATGTACCGAATAAGGGATAAAGCACGCACCTGTAACTTTCTAAGTTCTTGAAGGTACTTCTAACACAATGCTCACGCTTCTCCCGTAAGTCACTGAAAGACTATGAACAACGATAATAGAAACACCAACCCAGTGAGCACGAAGAACTTAGGAGAAATTCAGGTAGTGACCTTCCCAATGCCAGATGCGCTGTCAGACGAAAAGGGGTGCTTAAAACTAGGATACCTCGTAAAAATGCCGACGCACTTAATTCGGTAAAAAGAGCAGTTTCACTTCGCCGTGAACCAGAGAAAGACAAGCATTTACTCCGGCAAGCATTTCCGGGAATGCACATTTCTCCCCCCTCGAACCACTCGGCCTACATTAAAAAAATGAGCGACGCGTCCCTCGCTACGAAGGGGGAGCACCAGCACCATCAACATGTGCTTGGCATTCAGAGAAGATGAGACGAGAAAGAATGAATGTGACAAAAAATGAGCGCGCCACTCCCCAGGGTTCCCGGCGAGTGTCTCTAATTGCGAAGTCGCCGTTCCCTCCTTGCAAGCATCTCTCACTCAGTCGATCTCTTACTCAAAGGCGCCCTTTCAACGACCGGCGAGGCGCGAGCGAAAACGAAACGCTGAAGGGCACTCCTTCATTGAATGCATGTACATACAACGCGCGCTATTTTTCTGCATCCCGATGCTGCTCTGCGAGGCTCTTGACAGTCAGCGCCATTATCCTCTCCCGTTCATTTTCCTCCTTATCGGTGCACCAACCCGACATCGCTGCCAACTCGTTTTATTTTTGGGGTGAGGCTCCCTGAAGTTCCCACCCCAGATGAGAGGCTAATGAGTAAAACGTTTTATCCGCACTCGTACGGCCTCGCGACTCCGGCAGCGATATAGGCATGTCATACTTCTTGTTCGAGCCTGAAATTCTTTTACATACATTGGCAAAAAGTGCGGCATGCAAAAAACACAAGTTGGTGAGAGGGTGCGCCGTACATCGGATTTATTAAGGAACATACCGGAACCAAGGTAATGAGACTCCTACATCACTCGACGGTGATTTAAACCTACTGATTTACGAGAGGAACAGAACACGGCGCGAAATACGAAAAGGAGGAGGCACGTCCGTGAACGTTCAAGGGCGAAGGTGAAGTAAAATGTAAGGGCATACGAAACATTTCACGCAGAGTAGGCGAGGCGTAACTCACAAAAATCGCACTCGCAAATCAATAGATTTTAACCTGGATCTAACTAAAATCATACGTGACCACAGAAAACGACAGCCAGAGTACGGAATAAATAGTGTCGACCGTATTATTGGATTTGGCTTCAAGAATCAACAGTGGTATCGCGTCCATTTCCTTTTCCAATACCGTGGAATAAGCGCACGTAAGTAAAGCCAGCTTAAAAATTAACCACCAAATGCAACCGCTCGCAGTTTGCCTACAAACAATGAGCAAGATTCCAACTTTTCATCGTAAATTGATTAATTTCATTCCACGTTCGCTGAGAAAAATTTCTCTTTGCCATTCATGATTGAACCACATTGTCAAGAGGCATGCTCGTCAGAAGCAACACAATTTTCAGGGAACGCAAAAAATATCGGTAAATGCCTCTTGATACTTAATAAATCGGAAGTGATATACTGAGGGATGAGCACTAAAAATCCCCACAATAAGCCATATGGAGTCTTTCGAGGGCACAAGGGTAGCTTTCGAAAAACTCCCCCATTCCTCCTCATTCATCTTGCTCGCCGTCCGTACGGAAAGCGGGGCGGGGCAAGTACTATCCCGTCCCCATTCCCCGCATCCCCCTCCCCGTCCCTCAGTACTGCGCCTCCCCTCTTGCACTCCGTCTAATCCCAGTCCTCAGCCTCCTCTCCACTACGAGAGACATATTTCCGAGAACGGGAGGACGAGAAGAATGATAGCCAGAGGAGAGAGAGGACAGTGGCATCTCACAGGCAGCGCACGACGGCGGGGAAGGAGGGCCGAGTCGGGGTCATCCGAGAGGCACAAGTCAGCACGAGAGAGAAAAGAGAGGGGAAAGTCCTTTTAGTAGGCCAAGCGGCACCTCCGAGGGAAAAGATGTCTTTTTTCCACGAGCCGCCGCCGCTTCCACTACCACTGCTACTCGGGCAGCGCGGTGGCGCAGGGGGGGACGGGGGGAGGTGACTGTAATGCCACATGCTCGTTCCGCAAGCTGTGTGCGCCGAATGTGCGAGGCGACGCGGGTAGAGCGAGCCGCAAAAATGAGGCGACTACGGTAATTGACCTTCCCGCACATTTTGAGCGGATTGGCCCGAGTCAATTGCCTCCAAACGGAGCTTCTTAGCGCCATGCCACCCACCACCCCTTTCCATCGCGAGGCGCCGGGTCCGAGGGGGAGGGGGCGGATTGAGGGAAGGGGGGCAGGTGGGTGGGGGGGGGGGAAGAGAGAAGATCATTTGTAACCTTTGAAAAACAAAAATAAATTGGAACGATAAAAAATTTCGATCCAGTTCGGTCGCGGATTGATGCGCGATTGCTGAGGGAAGGAAGATGGGCGTTCCTGTTTTAATTAGTTTTTACGTTGGGCATTGATGTAGAAGAATACATAGCCTTTTTCTTACTGAAAATAAAACCGTCGGGAGGGGCGAATGCTGACGCGAGCGCGCGCTCTAACAAGTGTTTCTTGTCGTTTACCACGACTGGTCTCGCGAAAGAAAAATTTCTCTCTCTCCCGGAAGTTCCATGCCTCCATTTCTCCCTCTCGAGACGTCATTGTCTTTCAGAAGCTGCAACACTTAAGGAAATACAATTTTGTTTTCCTTCCATTTTTATTCTCTTAAATGCCGAACCCCACCCCCTATGTCCCTTTAAGTGTGACAGGAAGGTCACACTTTCTTTTTTTTCTCCGCCGGAATGTCAGAAATGTACTGCGCTTTTCGTGCCTCTGCCGGCTTCGCATCGAGAATATTAAAAACCTAATGAATGGCGGAGTCATTTGCTTCGGTGACAGCAAGAAAAAAATCACAAATCGCTGAGTAATTCTTTCGTCGCGAGTATACAATCATGCTTTTTAAGAGGCAGAAGGATATGATGAATTGAGGCACAGACTTAAAACACCGACTCAAGAAAATTAAACGGATATAATTTAATTATTTCGACGGCATAATATAAAATTAATACTTCTTAATTACATTGAAAACAAGAATGTGAAATTTTCTACAATTGAATAGAACAACAGTAACTTCGAATCGCTCATTTTTGCAGACTGAGAAATAGGATACGAAAAAACGCCGATATCTCTGCATTTTATTCATGGGATTATTTCGCAATGATAAAATGTGATGAGGACATGAATATTCAACAAAAACTACCAAACAAACAGTAACGAAAACGTAGCCATGGGATTTGAAAACACATTCGGACAACAGTTTTCCATCATAGACACATTGTATCCAGCCATTATTACTACCATAATGATATGCGAGTACCTCAGGTGCATATACCATGGTCAGTAGGCTAAAAATTCTTTCATCAAGTATTCAAGTAAACGATCATGGAATCCTACTGAGAAGGTACTGGCGTTGGATTCCACCTTAACGGTAGGATTCCACGCTAGTCTCACGTCGGAGAGGAAGCTGTAGGATTGGATTAGCAAAGAAGAGTCTTCGGACAGGAGCCAAAAAAGTCTTATAAAAGCTGAGGTTTTCTACCATCCTTACTATAGTTGCTCAGCCACGAGAAAATTTGGAAATATAACTTCCCGAAGAATCCGTCACATTTTAATTGCATAGCAGTTGCTTAGCACCGTATAAGTCAGCTACGTATCGATGCGATTCTCAACTCCTTACACGGAAATGAATCAAGACATTTTGTTCACAGCTGGACGTTCCGTTCAAATTAAGGATTTCTCAGTACATGAGCCCTTCCAAAATAATTTTAGAATCCAGGAGGTGTTAGCAAACGAAACTCGAGTCCTGCTTTCACGAGGTACTTTGTTATCATCGATGGACGTCGATTATATGCAAGAGTTCCTTCATCGCACCCGGAGACCTTTTAACTGAGCGGAAGTGTCTCTCCCATCCTGGATGAAAACAGAATGCCGGCTTTCAAACTGAAACCTCACCAGCCTCCATCCCACTCCACGAAACCACGTACCTCGTTAAGCCCACACAAGAGGACAATTGGATTAACTTCCGCCCGCTAACTGAAACAAAACGCACCAGCCGCTTTCACTCACAGAAACACCTTCTTAGTGATAACAGACTTCCTGTACGTAAAAACCTCCGAGGCTATCCTCCAAACTGGACAAAATTCGCAACCGTGCACTTCGTGCGTAACATTCTCGCACTATCATTCCCGAGCCACGTTCATTCGCAACACCCTCAGAAAGCAATAGCCTCAAACCTTCTGGTGCCGCACCAACAGGAATAAACATGCCACAGACTTAAAAGAGTAGTGAATAAATAATCCTCACAAGCAACAAGACAAATTTGACAAATTCCTCCACCTGATTACTCCCTACCCACGGGAGACGTTCCCTTACTTAAACCTCGGCCACTTTGAAGCAAGAAGAATTCTGAAATACCGACTACCAAAATACGATGATTACTGCGTTTCCAAAAGCTTACACATAAATATGCTCATTTGATGGAGGGGTGCGAGGCATATGAAATAATTGATTAAGAATGAGGTTCGAGTTATTAGAGAAGCTAGTCTTTAATCTTAACTGCTTTAAGATAAAAAATTAAATCACCCAACGCCATCGCTTCGTATGCTGACGGATTTGAGATACCTAAGGAATGGCCACACAAAAACGGGTTAATCATCACGCAGAGGGTACGCAATGCATAAGCAGAAATAGCACATTTCATAAGAGAAGAATGACACGAATATCGTGAGTGGAATTCATGTTTACGGAAAACTCGTCTGAATATCTATGGAAAATACGTTTCTCTGACTCTCTAAAAAGTTGGAAAAAGGCAATTAAAAAATTCGAAACGTCTACGGAACAAAAATCGATTAAACAATTCGCATGGTACAGGAATATTCGCAAATCATCATGAGGAGAACAGGGTGCAATTGGTATCAATTGATAATGGAAGTGTGTTTGCCGCAGAACCATCTGGGGCAAGAAAGGAGATGCATCCAAAGATAGACGATTTAGTGAATCTAGTGAAAATCGTAAGGAGAGCATACTTTCGGAAGAGTTAGTATTAAGCATTAGCATTCTTCCAAAGGAGATCAATAAGAAAGGAAATACTTTCCCTCTTCCCCAATAACGTGTATTTTTCCACAGTCAACGATCCGTTATTTCCTTTACCCATGGGAATAACAAGGTTTGCGTTCAAAATTTCACGAAGACGGCAAAACCTGATCAAGAGACGGTACGCAGCCTGAGATATTTCGTTCTGCGCAATAAATCTGCGAAATTAACAACCTCATTAGTGACGGATAAACCCGAACGACTGCGGCCAATTAGGAATCCAATTAAGACTAATGTGATCGCGCCAAGAGCTGATTAAATGTAAATTGACACATCTTGGATGGACGCTAAAATACATTTTTTATCGAGTTATTCTCTTGGAATTGTTCCATTGCATCAGAAACGAAAACAAATTTGTAATCTGTTACAATGCAAGCTTCCAAGGTATCAATTAATTCTTCTTCAACTTTCCAACAGAATAATATGACGCATACACAGATTTTAATAGAAACTAAATACGACTAGGCGGCAATGAAATACGAAAAAAAACCTTGGGTGTAACGGAGAATTGAAATGCGTTAGCAAAGGCCCCCCTCACTCACCCTAACCCTCAAGGCAACAGAGTGCTAATAAACGGGCGTAAACGACAGTAGGTCAATGGCGTGTAAGAAATGTTAGGTCCCCTGAACAGAATAGCATAAAAGCTAACACCAATAAGAGCAAGTTCATCACAAATGCGCCTCGAATTTTCCAAATAAGTGAAGGCATCTGACGGACTGATGAACTTCTTTGTGTCACAGAGATTCCCCCAGCCGAAGTGCTAGTGAACCTAAAGCTCCTGATCAGTGATCTGTGAGATAAAACGCAAGTTCAATAACTTATTCCCTTATGATAAATAATGACAACCTTAAAGGCTCGATTGGAAGATAACTGCTTTCCTCGTTTCGAACGATGGCCATCGGAATCACACACATGGGATTGTTAATATGTCACCACTTAATCCACAGCGTATTCACTTCTGCGCACCCAGGCTTCCAGTAACTGACTCCAATTCGCCGATGCAGATGAAAATTCAAACACATCCGTTTTACAAAGCGAATTCCTTTTTAAAATCTTACCTAATGCATTACCGCTCTCGTCTGTGACCCAGGAACACAAAGATCACAGCAAGTAATCAGATCTCCGAGTGAATCATCCTTTATCATTGAATAAAACTGAGTGGGCTATCACGCGTCAAACTCCAAAAAGTCTTCTTCGAACGATGCACATTATTTGATTTGATGTTATTCACGCCATATTCTCAAATCTCAATAGGTCCCTGTCCAAGCAAAATCATAAAAAAAAAACATTTTTTAACTTACGATTAATTACCTCAGGAACACATTACTGAAGGAAAAACAAATAATGGTGATAGGATAAGATGCAGGAAAAAAGACGTCAATAATACACCCTCGAGGAAGAAAATATTCTACAAGTGTGGAATATGACACTTTCCTTTTGTCCCCCTCAAGCTTTTTTACGGTTTATATTGGGATGGGGAAGATTTGCTTAATTCGCATCAAGAAACATTAGGGCCCATACGACTTTCCATAATAACCAAGCGGCATTTCCCTCCATTTACGCTCCTAGCATGCAAATCCGAGGGTCGCGGGTACGTGTTCCGCCTTGAGGACATGGTTCATGTTGACCATCCGATGTAAAAGGCCATAAATGTGCCGTTTTCGGGATCGAGAAAAAATTATAAAAAATCGATAAATATAATCATGGCCTATGTCCCCACGTAATGGAGTACGACCATACGCCGGAAGCGGGTTATGCTTCGTGTCCATACTGATTAAGTTTCTATAACACTAGTGAAAATAGTGACTCCTCCGAAATAGACGGAATGAATCACAAAATATTAAGCTGGCTTTTCAAGCAATTTATTTATTGGGAGATCACAAACGCCACTTCTAGTCACGATATAATTTTTTTATTTTAAGCACTCCATCACTTGGGTAAATGTTAAGGTCCAGAAAAAACGTCGATAATATTTTCAAATAATGTCCCGACATTCCTTATATTTGAAATCCGCGGTCCGGAGACGCCAGCACAATCGCTAGACGTAAAGACGACAACCGTGTGAGAAATGTTCGGGGATTTTCACGCATGCGGCTGCACAACCTCATCTCTGCGCCTTTCATATGCACGATCAAATGAACTGCCAATTCATGATACCAATCCCCAAGACCACGCCTTCAGGACTCTTTTAAGAGGGAGTAACCTCATGCACGCTTCCCTGCTATCCTCAAAAGAACTATATGCAAACGGGAGTATTATTATGTCTCCCAAATAACAGCAACATACGACTAAGGGCGACTATAAATCCGCAGCCAACCACGACGGTACGCTCCGAAGAGAATGACGGAAGAGGTGGGCCGCGAGTACTACGTGGCACGGTGGAAGGGACTCCGCTCTCGCCACCCGGCGCCGTCAGGAAAGCCATAAAAGGAATTATAACTTCCAAGACAATTCGACTGCCAAAGAATTTGAGATAATTACAGGCCAATGTTTCCTAATCTTCAGCCACGGTTCTCAAGCATACGATGTAATCGTAAAGATCATTAAACGGGGAAAGCACATCACCTGTACCACAAACCACGCCCGAGGCGAGTTGGGAGCCGGTGCATACTGTCTACGCGTGATATCAACCGCGACCAATAATGCCGATCTATCAGTCACTCTTCAAACAATGATATGGAATTGCCGAAGTTCGAGCATCTGAAATCCGGCAAGAGTATTTCAAGAAATCCCTGAAGACGAAATACAAATGTTCTATCCTAAAAATTAAGGAGTAGCAATGATACGGGCTGGAAATCCCAAGCCATACGACAAAGCGTCCACCGCTGATCAAGAGGAATAAAGTCCTCATGGACTTGCTCATGAAAAGAAGACACGCCCAAAGAACGTTATCAGTACTTTAACATCTACTAGCCGAATCAAGGCAGCAGTTGATCAGATACACCAGGAGCGTAACTTTTCGACACCGCATACTAATCCTTCGAGAGACCCATCTCCCTCCCTCCTCGCCAGTCAACACTGCGTTCCCGCCCGGCAGCATGGTGGCTCAAAAGCACGCCATCAAGCAGGTTCACTTACCAAGCGGATAACGATTCTCCTCGGGATGGACGAAGTCTGGGTAGAATGGATCCAACAGGCCAGGCCGCTCCACTGATCACTACTAACACAGACGAAGAAGTTGGGCAAGGGGAGAACGAGGAAGACAGAACCAGAGACAATTCGCTCTCACGATAGGCCTCCAATGACTGCTACCTGGAAACTGAAGCTTCTCTCGCGCCCCGACTGGAAGTGGAAGAGAGAGTGAAAGAGCGAGAGGGGGAGAGAGACCGTTCCCCTCCCTTCCCTCCCCCCCAACCATCCCCCTATTCTCCCTTTCCCTCCCCTCCGAGCGCTCTCGTCTGCCCTCCCCTCCGCTTACTTTCCCCCGTCCCTTCTTTCGCTCTCCGGCCCCTGTGAGTCAGCCGGCCGGCGAATCAGACGGCTCTTCCCTTTCCCCTTTTGGGCCAGAAACTCTTAAAACCTACCCCCTCCGCTCTCTCTCTCTCTCTCTCTCTCTTTGCCTCTCCGGTTTGCAGAAATTCATATCATTCGCATTATTTCAATCCGCAACTCCGCCCTGAATCACGCGACTGACCTCTCGTGAGCAATGCTCCACCAGAGATGAACAAAATTCGGAGCTTCTTTATTTTATTTTATTTATTTATTTTCACTGCCCCGAATACAGCACATTACGCCATTTCACATCGGGTGAACAACAATAACAACGGACGAGACACAGACACCCATGTCCTGGGCAGATAATATTCTACCCTGGCGGGACTCGAACCCGCGACCCTCGGGTTAGCAGGCGAGGACTTTACCCCGCCACCACCGGGGCCGACGAAGCTTCCTGGGGATCGGGTTGGTGTGGTGGCTAGAGTACTGGCTAACCATACGGACGGCCAGGGTTCAAATCCCTGCAGTGGAGGATGTTTTTCAGAGGGAACCCGATCCCTACTTGAGTGTCTTTTGGAGGGCACTTCAAGTACAGCACTCAATCAGTCAGATGAAACATTAAACCGTGGTCCCCTTGACGCCTTTCGTTAAGAGCTGGCTAATGCCGACGCCGGGTTTCTATCCACCCTTCCTCCCTTACGTTTCCCTATGGCGCAAATGACTTTAGCTGTTGGTCGTCTCCCCAAATATCCAATCCGGACCCTCTTCCCCGTCTCCCGCGATTTTAACACGCGTGAACTACATCTGGCAGGATTTCTCTCGAAAGCATGCTTTTATCGAACTAAAGGGTAGAAATAGTTGTCACCCTCGTGCCATATCATAGAGTGACTGGGGGCGGTCAAAAGATTACTGGCACTCTAAATAGATAAAATTGCCCCCCACAAGGAATTTATTTCCTAAATTCCGATTTTGATTCAGCTATGGACGATATAAGCTGTCGGACTACCATTCTCAAAATCATATATATAGAAGACATCGCACGCATAGATTGTAATTTTAGTCATAAAGCTGCGAACCAGGTCTCTGGAAAAAATGAATCGTGAACTTATTATTTGACACGCCAAAGCTCCCACCGTGATCAAAAAATGAAGCCACGACAGAAGCTAACGCGCCCCTATCGTTTGGCGACCGTGAACCAGCGTGCCGTTGTGGTCCTTATTCCTCGCACAAGTATTCATTCTATATTGATTAAAACGTCTGGGACACTGGACACTGTCTTTCGGCTTGGCTGCGAGAGCCACCCCTGCAACAAGAGCATAAAGAACAAATTTTCTTCATGACTTGCCGTATCTCTAATCATCAGCATGCTGTGGACGAGGATGGAACGACAGAAATGAATTTTCGTCTAGGGTGGTAGGCTATCAATTGCATTCCTTTGAAGTAAGGATAAGTAATGGAATACATAAAAGTGAGAGCGAAGATTATATTCACGTAACATTTATAGATTGCGTAATAAGCTCACACTATTTAGCATTTTGCAAAGAAAAGAGAGGGTATTACAGGAATATTAGAGGACTGAAATCCAAGAAAATGCACTATTTCAAGGATGTACTGAAACGGTAGCTTTGGGGACTGAGATGAAAGAGGAAAATGATTATTATTTTTGGTCTTACGAGGAGTAATTGATAAACGTGGGAAGTGTAACAAATGGAAAATTTGGACGTAGTTTCCAGTTTTATCTTCAGAGAGTTGACAAAAAACCCTTGCACTCAATAGTTGGGCATCCGAGTAATCTTTGAAAAGAAGTTTTGCTTCCTTTTCTTTATTCAAATAACCCAGAGACTGTCTCATTATCCGCCGGTAAAGGCGACCTGAACGCCGAAAGGGTTGGAGAGTTAAGGGTGACAGTGTTTAGCACTTCAAGCGAACGGAGTCGCCAGAACCAACGTCCTTGGCGGCAGTCATCATCTCCGAAATATAGAAGTTGGGCGCCTTGAGTCGTCGTTTTGGTGCATACTATTGAGCGATAATAGTTACAGATCGTATAAAAGAATGTAAGAAACAACAAACCTAAATAAAAAAATGAATTAATCATTGTCCACGGAATGATTAAGCTCTCATTAAACGCGAAATAAGAGAAACCTACAGCAGGTGATATTCGCGGGTGATGTCGGGTGTGATGAGCTTTTAATTAAAAAAAAGATATCATTCACAAGGCAACCGATTAATAGCCAACTAACTCTCGTAGATGATCATAAAAACCCATACACTTAGAGTAAGCGAATATTATATGCTGTTATACTATTTTAGCTTGGCGGGAAAATCCCGTATGGTGCGCACCACTCTCTTTAAACTGAAAATTTTTTGCAAGAATTGCACCAGGTACATCAACACAGCTAATTTAAGAAAATATACATTTCCCCGCCTAATATTCCATTTGTGAAATGATACGGAGGTACATCATTTTATACCGCACAGTGAAAAAAGAGTCAATATTCGCTAATACAGGGCACAGCTCATGAGAAAATTACAGTAGTCACTCGGCGAGACTAATATTTTCCATAGTTCTTTACAGCGTTATTCACGTGACCTAAATTACGTTCTCGTTTCAGAGCACTGCACTGCCTTATTGGGCTATACAAGATTTCCAACTCCCAGGTCGTAAAACACACGTGATCCTTAGGCAGCTCTGAAGGGATAAATGTTGAGAATACCGAGAATAGCCTCAGTATTACCCTACCACTAGACACGGCACATATTGGACTGCTTCGTAACACAATTTGTCCGGCAGTCTTAATAATCTTGTTCTTCTGTGGCCCACGAAAACCCACGGGGAAGAACGATGCCTCGATGGCTGAACTGGCCTCAAGCTTTCTCCGCGATAACGAGTTCGAGTCCCGGTGAAGGCGAATAATTTCTCCTCCGTGGGATTTCGCACTTTGAAATAATGGCCGCAGTTAAAAGTCTGTCGAAAGAATCCGCATGTGTTTCAAAGTAAAGATCAGTCAATCAGCAGACATTTCATGGCCAGCAATGGTACCTACGAGATATTTATTTGCTCAATGTCTATTTCCGCTATCCGAAAATGTAAACTAGCCATTTGAAGTACGAAGTCACATAATTTTACGACACAGAAAGAACAATTATTGCCACAGCTCCACGAACACAGCAGAATCGAGAAGATAAAAGTGCGATAACCGAAAATACTCCACTGCCAATGCGGTCGCCCGAAGGAACGAGAGCCTGAGGTCCTTCCTTTTATTCCAATCGAATCTGATAGAGGGTGATAGAGATCTTGGCTCCTCGACCGCCATTTGATGGCCATTAATCATCTCCTTGAGTTCTAACCTTGAGCCAATTTCACCGATGCGAAGCACCTAGCACTTCCAATATGGGCTTTTACGGGCAGAATACTAATAGGAATGTCACGTCACCTTTTTTCTCTCAAAGATCTTCTGCCATTTATGCATGAAAAAGGTCACTTTTGGAATCAACCAATTGCGTTGTACCGGGCTGATAATTCAGGCGTGAAAAGTCACGCAATGATATCCAAATGCCACACAAATTTTACATTTGAGAAATAACCATGTCATAGAGCAAACGCAGCACACAACTTCAGCTGACATGATTTACCACAGGGAATTAAACGTGCAATTTAGTCAATTCAACCATTATCACTCCAGCCTTAGCCAATTAATTGAAATGCATTGAATTCATTCGTAATAAAAACAATAAGTAGTAAAATCGGAATATTAACCATCAGCATACTATCGTTTCCCATTTGAATTTGATTATTTATTATAAAATGATACGATTATTTCCGCCAAAATTCTTGATAGTAAAAGAGTTATTTTTCGCCGTTATTTTCCACCTCTGTGTCACCTGTGGTCCACTGCTTCCCAAGATATCAAGTTCTCTCACGGAAATGACACAGGTTGGGTTTATCTCGGCGTGATCAAGGAGGTTTGACCGATTTTAGTTGGGTTCGACTCGGGGACTCCGTGGTGAGGCGATTCAGATTAGACCACTGGACTAATAATCCACGGAAAGAGCGACACTCATCTCAAGTTACACAACGAAGAAGAACTTAACGACAAACACGTGACACGCATTATACATGCCATGAAAGATACGTGCACTGATAGCCATAATCATCACTTAATGTAAACATCTGGATAGAGAGAAAAATTCAGACTAAGCATTGCGGTGTAGGACAATGAGTGTTGGAACAAAACGAAAGGCCGCTGTTATAGCAGAAAATTAAAATAATACGGATTGTTATAGCAGGAAATTTCCCACAATTTACAACCGCTGCACCGCTTTTTAATTAAATATAAACTGGGTTGGAAACTAAATTATTTAAAATAAATCGTTAATAATGTCAAAATAATAGGGGCCCGTGGGGCCTTTTTAATTCAGCCTATTAATCCTACTAGATCATAAGGAACACATGTGCTGTATTATATTCGAATCCCTCGAGGGGTTTGGAAGACTTTAGCGTTCAAATAAATAAGAGTTTCAGTTTCATACTGGATTACATTGGCACAATGGGTAAGAGTCCCCTTCGTGACAACAGATTCACTGATTCTAATGGAGATCCCAAGAAAAACACAATGTGAACTATTCATGTATTACACCGCCATTAATTCTACTATTTATGTAAAATTAGAAGGCTAATATTTTATTTTCTATGACGATGAATGTTACTTCTAGTAGAGAGTTTCGCGGTGCTTGCCTCTCGAGGATAATTTTACTATCCACATGTATCTTGCTTGACTTCGTTCCACACGCAAGTGGGTTAGTAAGGTGGAAAACCCATTGCTGGCGATGTTTGGGCGAGCTTCAGTGACGGGATTGGGGTGACTCATGAGCATTGAAGTATCGGCCGCGATCCCTAAAAAGGGCGTAAAATGTGACTAATCGGACTTAAATGTTTCTCGGATATCATAGGCTGTTTATCAAAATGTGAGAAAAACTAGAAATCGGCACAGGGGAGCTGCTGCTCCTTCAACAACTACTGACGATGTTTGGATATGTTTCAGAAACCCAACTCCGTCACTGTTATCCTCCAATTTACCTTTGAAATGACAGATCACATCAATTTGAACATATTGAATCCCATTTGAACGAATGGGTCCCATTTTCCCGACTTTTTCATTCGACTAACTTGTCTTCAAAGCACGGTAGGAAGATACTACCAGTTATACTGTGCATGCTCTCCCGATACCTGTCTATTTAATTGAAGAGTATTTATAATGACAATGGACTCCTTTAAGTCTGTTCCAGAGATATATTTAAATGAGAAACTTCTCTGAAGTGGCGTGACGACCTAGGGCATGGATGGGGTGGATCAAAGTCACGGAATGACACCTCCCAGCTCCCGACCACAGGTCTTTCAACGAAGTGCGTGGTGAGAGGAAGTCGGAAAAAAACTAATCAACTAAAAATTAATCTTGAATTTCCCTAATTGCTTCAAGTATACTAAAAAGCTTTTTCTAGCCATTTCCTTCGCTCAATTGCTTCCAATGTTCTTGCATGTGCATTATAGTGTATGTTGGTGATAACTCGCCCCCGGCAAACACCCTTAAGATTACTTGCAGGGTAATATGTAGATGTAGATGAATGTCATGAGAAACCTGCGACAGTTTTCCACGGCACATTTCCAGGCGGCATTATTCTTTTACCTCGATTAGATGAATTGGAAGATCTCTTAAATTAAATTTAATATTAATTATAATTGTAATTTTTTACGGAAACTAAGATTATTGGTTTTGGAAAACCTTAGTGAAAACAGGGACAGGCGACTGCGAACCTGAAAGGACTTACACGAGGGGAAGGAGTGAAAGATGGATTAAGGAGAGGAAAATTGCAATAACTTATGCACTAAATAACAGGAAGGAAAACTGAGAAAAAGGACTAAGTACTCATAATATTAGGTAATAGTCGTCATTTTAGGGTTTTTCCTAAAAAAATTCCCTTAAAGAAGATACTTTGCATATGTGTAGTAATGGTGCCCGGTAATAGCATGTAAGAAATCAACACTCCTGTATGCTGCGCCACTATCTTGGAAAATGGCGACAGAAATGAACTTTTTTTGGCCATATTTCAATAACAGTTTGAAATATAAAAAATGGTTCGAAAAGATTTTAGACAATGATAAATGTATCTTTTTAGCTCTTATAGCTATTATCGTATCTTACTCGGTGTCAGACGTAAACGTTAGTTAAATACCAGCAAAATTGGACAGTTTAATTTTCGGAAGTTAAACCATAAATTGCATTTAACAATTACTTTCATACTCAAGATGAGGGATGCAAGCAAACGTATGGTCGAAATACAATGTATTTCCTCTTTTCGTGGATTTCAAAAATAATAGGTAGAAAGTTGCTCTCTTTCTTCCTTTGAAGAAATAACAAGAGTAGAGCAAAATAATGGAAGGGGAAAGCTGCGTTATATGCAATTCAAGTTTGTGGGAGGGTGAAATCGTTGAAGTGAAAAGAGAACTAAGCTCTTTCACTGACGCTGTTAAGGAAAGAAATGATGACGTTCATATCCTGTTGTCATCATGTGCGAAAATTACAGTCCACGCCACTTGCCGGAATAAGTACACTGCAAAGCAGAATCCCAACGCACTTGCAGGGGGAGCTGAACCAGAATCTGGTCCATGAACTTTACGAAGTAATGTCATTCCGTAAAACTTCAAAATTCATTGTATATTTCTGAAGAAGAGACAGAGCAGCCAAGCACAAAGGTATGGAAGTCCAGAGGACGTTTGGAATGCATTAAGTAAAAACTTTTGATGCGTGCGAAAATATCGGCAAATGCTGTGATGAACGCCAAGAGGAAAGGGGGAATGAAGTGAAATGACGAGAGTGCTCATCAAACGATTAACAAGCTGTTCCAACTTACTATCGTAAAGATTGTTTCACTTTCACTCAAGGCAGTCATAGAATCAAATGAAGTAGGTCGTATGGGTAATACCATTAGTCTATCACTCACAGTTAAAGGATAAGTAGTTCCTATCAATGCAAAGCAGTTATTTGGCAGGATCGTATGCTCACATAGCGCAAATTTTTCAATTATTTATGTATTCAAGTATTTAAAATATGAATTGAAACCGAGACATAAGCTATTTTCAGTGAAGTCTCTGCGAAAAGCTAAAAAATTTCCCCAAACACTGCTTTTCAACAAGAGAAACGGAATATCTTATCCTTAGCAAGACTGAATTTCTGTCTTCGACGGAGACTACTTGTTACACTGCAGAGAGTGGCCAAAACCAGCTTCGTATAACGATGTAGTCGACGCTTAAAAGTCATAAGTCATTATTTTGGCAATAATTTTGTTATCGTTTTTTACGGCTATCAAGACTCCCTGAAGGGAACTGAAGGGAAATTGCATTTGTAATATAATGAAAATAGTTACGTTACTCATACCCAGTCTGATTTTCTCTCAAATCCTAAAAATAAGACGGCTCTCTTCACTTAACTTTCCCGCCATCTCACCTCAAATGCATGAAAAAATACATCAAGCAGCAGCACCGACGAACAAATCATTCCAGAAATCCTGCAAAAAAGTCCAAGTATTGAGAAGGCAGCAGTTTTTGCAGAGGATCTAGACATCTTAGTGCTGTTAATATCTAGATCCACTACTGAAGACATATGATTATACAGACCTCAATCTGGTTGTTAAAGAGATGGAGTCTTTAATAGATCAAAACAACAAGAGATCCATCATTAGGTCGAAGAAGTTGGTCCATTTTGTCTTGCAAAGGGGTGTGTTACCACCCTTATCATTTCATGAAAAAAGAACAATAGCTTAGAAATTCACTTAGTGTTTTCAACGACTGATGTGCCGCCAAAGACCAAGTTCCGGTTGCAGGGGAGAATTTCATCATCGCTTCGAATGGTAAATAAAAAATAAATTGAGCGCAGATTTTATGTACTCCACCAACTAACTGCTTAATCAAACTGCAAAGCTAATTTTGATTTAGCCGTGCAGCCCTTTACATCAACTATCCACCTTTGTTTCCGAGTGTATCATCGAGTTCAGACTAAGCTAAGAAATAAGTTGGATCCTTGTCATTTTGGATGAAGTTGGGTCGGTACTAAAACCCATACCAACAAACATTTCTCCACCACCAGAGAACATCTTGCATGCGGTTTCTTGCAATTGTAAGCACCGTTACATTTCTTGTGAGTACACATGTGCAGGTCTGCTGTCAGCTCAGCGATAAGTAGTAATTTAGAGAGATAGTCATGCGAGATCTTGTCAGAGGTATAAGGGTCACAAATATGTACGCGGAATTTTCGGAGTAGATTAATATTCATTTCATATCAGAAAGTAATTCTTATGCCATTCGAAAATTTTTTATTTTACAAATAAAATAAATTAGAAAACTATGCACTCACAACAAATTCCCTTTTTAATTTACCAGGGAACCGAGCTTGGTTCGGCACATTGAATGTAGTAATGATTATTTTTAAGATAAAAAAATCAAAGGGAAGTTTAAGTTATAAATTCAGTACTATAACCTTTTTTATTTTATCATCTTTTAAAAAATTCATTAATAATAGCAGAAATAAGTTTTCTCTAAAATAAAAAGTGGCGAGAGTTACGGTCAATTTTGTTTTCCTGCACTCTTATTCCAGGACTGCACGGCATTATAATTCCATGATTTGCTCCAGTCTGATCATGATAAAAGCTTTAGTTTCACTTTGTTCATAATACATGGAAAGAGCTTTTGTGACCAAAACCACTGACAATCGCTTCTTTTAGTTTCATTTCATTTTCTCTCATATCCCTCGATATACTCTACGGTTAAATGTGTAATAGGTATACTTTCTACGATTCAATTGAATGAAAAACTTATTATTTACATGTGAGATAGAGGTTATAACTTATAAAAGTATTATATTCATATAAATATAGCTTTTACTTTGTGAAGAACTAACAAGGAAAACCTCCGAGTTTAGAAGATACTTACGTGCTAAACGCTGGGGTGATTATTAGAATTGTATAAATGGCAGCCCCTTACCATAATAGTCTCGTTGTGATATATCATAGTTTTCCTATTATATGTTATATAATGGATAAGATCTTTTCAAATGAATCCCTACGTGATTGGTAATTGCTAAGCCTAGTAAACTTGGCCCAATGGATTCCTCGTGCCCTAAATCCCTAAATACCCGCTCTCATAAGAATAGTTTTCACGAAAATGATTCCATGCCCATACGCTTCTTATAAGATAAGACGTGGTACGCCCGGGCCGAATTCCCAGTTCATAGCCATTGCTCAGGGGCCCATTTCCCTAATTCCGCGTTATTGTTACTGTGGTTTCGACGACGGAACTACCGAGACCGTGACCACGGCATGGAGCCTCCCGACTGATTGGGTAAACAATTCATCGCATTCTTCAGCGCTTGAATATTAAGCATCCAATCTACCACCACTAAAATTAAGGGATCAATTGGTGAGGGCGAAGGATTCTATCGACCTGAAGACGTCAGGGGTCTATCAAATCCCTTGTGAGTGAGGGTATGTTTATGAGGGCGAACTATTGAGACCAGAATTAAGGAGCATCGAAGGCACTTTTGATTGGCGCAACCTGAGTAGTCAGCTGTAGCGGAACATAGCATCAACGAAGACCATATACAGTGGGATGATACAGACAGTGGGATGATGCATTCTCAGCCCCACGCACAGCTATTGGGATCGCTTCATCAAAGAGGCCATCGAGAGTCGCCTTGAACCGAGGAACTTCAATCGGGATTCAAGGATTTCAATTAAGTGGTGCCTGGAAGCCAATCATAAAATGCATTGCAAAAAGATTAGCAAAGGCCAGAAAATCAGGCAATCGTCAATCAGACGAGCGGACCAATAGGCAGCGGAACTGACGATCCCCATTGTTGGTGTAAATAGTGACCAATTTAAATGACATTCAGTAGCCCTGAGGATGAAGTACAAGTCGTTTTTTGGAACGTCGGCCCTAATGAAGACAATTACCGGGGTGAATACCCGTGAGACACTCCTTAATTCGCAGTTGTTAACGTGGTCTCGCATCGGTGTCGGAGGTTGATGCGAAGATATCGGAAGTTTCGATGAAGTACGCCGCGGATTTCATTGCCCTACTCATCCGAGCCAATAACTGAATATCAGTTGTTTTTTTCAAGAGCGAAAATGGAACGGGATGGATGTAAATACTTTTGTAATTGCTTTTAATTAATGGCGTAATGTAAGTTTCTTATATGAATTATATTAGTAACTGTATTATAGTAGCAATGATTAGTATTGCACATCCTTTACTATCGCTTAGTAGGAGTTTAATTACATCAAGCATAGATTTATAATAATTAAGCATCAAAACTTTTTCTAACGTAACTCCATCACATAAGTGCCGTAGAAACGATTAATAAACCAACGTGTGTCTTAAACTTGAAAGACTATGAATGATTAAACTGCAATGCCTGGAATACTGTTTCAGCAACATTTACGATACCTTATTCAAATGAATTTTTGCTCATCATGCTTATTTTGAAACTCACTTCAGACATAACGAAATAAATGGAAATGGTAATAATGAGTTTTTAAAATCACTATCAGTCCTTGGAATAATAATTTTAATGAAGGAAATCTTGTAATTCAGCAGCCTTAACCAATGTTCATACCAGGAACAACAACATTTTTGTGCCAAAAATTAAATTCGTGTCCAATACTGAGTTTATTCTGGTTAAGGGACATCAATCCATATTATGTAATTCTGGGCGAGAAATATTTCCATTTCATTAGTTCATATCCAGATATTCTACTTCACATATCTATCTAGTTCAATTATCCTGATTTAACAGCAGCTTTGCCATTGCTAACGATTACACATATACTTTACTAATAATGTTATATGTATATATTTAAAGCGCCTAGAAAAGTGATGACATAGAAATTTATCAATAAATAATTGTGTGGATGCAAATTACTCTCAAAAGGCTTAAAAATCTGCCATTTCAATCATATTATTATTTTTTTTCGGGGGAGGACCCTCAGGGCCCCCGATATCCTGAAGCGTACTCCATACCCAACAGACCCACCCGGTAGTCTCTGCACCCCGCCGCACACAAAATGTTCGAACTACGCCCATGCCAATACATTCGTTTGCGACTGGAATATATTACCTTTCGCCCCCACACAACGATGTTTCACTTTCACAAAATATGTCGCTCCATATTAAGCTCTTCACAAGACTATTCTTCTTCATACCCTTGGCACCTGCTATCGTCTCCCTCCTGTCCGTTAACTATTCATGTTTGAAGGAAAAACTGGGTATCAAATATCTGCCCTATCCATGGTTATTTGTGAAGGTTTTTTTGGTCGAAGAAGAAGAAATTCAAAGTAAATACATCGCTCCACGATAAAAATTTACGTTTGTCTACCGCTAACGGCCTTCAGAAAGCCCCCGTCCGTTCGGAGCTCTCTCTTCTCGAAAATGAGTCCGCGGATATGAAAATCTGAAAATATTTGGCCAATGATACACCTTACGTCAGTGAAGTCTCTTTCCAGGCAGTGCATTGAATCCTGCAGTAGTTTTCTACACATTCTCCGAGTGCTGTTTCCGATAAATATTCGTCCGCAAAAAAATTACACTGGAGAGCCTCGATCCCGTACCACCAAGATATAAAATAATGAAATTCGTGACTTTATACACACGGCCACAGCTATTGTCAGTAACATCAACATAATGCAAAATATTTAGCCAGACCGAAATTTTATAGTAGCAATGTTCTAGCAAACATGGACATTGAGGAAAGGAAATCGTGACACTCTTCCCGCATTTTATCTCGAGTTTCATATTATAACAATGTTATCAGCTTCCTCAACATAGGTCTCGCTATATCTCCTTGTAAGTTAAACCACGCTGCTCTATGTATTTCACAGTGGTAAAGATTCTACATACCGATCTAAAATACTGTTTTCGAGTAGACTACGATATCATCCTCATACATAAATAATAGCATACTAACCGCTACACGACCTCCCTTCACAAGGAAATATGATTTAATCTATTCCGATATGTTATAAACATGGTACAAGCAGGACTATACCTACATCAACTTTAGAACATACTTTGTTAGTCTTCATTGTGTATTCCTCTAGTAGAGAAACTAGTAGTATTTTATTAAAGCAATTCATAATCGAAAAATATATGCTTACTACAAACAACCTAATTCTATATAGGTAGTTATCACGGCCTTATATTTGCATGCAGTTGGCATAATTTAATTCCCCTACAGAGTACACGGTAATAACACGATATAACAACAATAAATTATAACTCCACGACAATTGACGGCTCGTAATTAGCCAACAAATGTGAATAATGATAATTAGTAGATATTATTACGAACAGGAACAATGCTCAAAAACGATTCCAAGCTAATATCATACAAAGAAATGTAAAGTTAGTTCAACGATGCTCGAAGGGAACCAGTCACAAGATGATTAAAAATTTAAAAACCAATAGACAAGACGAGAAATAGTATCTTACGCACCTGCAAGGTTAAAAGATATCACCTAACACAGAACAAAACCTTTCGTCAAGTTGAATCAAAGATTTAAAAATTGTTTTTGCCGCGAGGTGGGACCGGCTAACGCTTCCATGAAATGGACGTCGAGTCTCCGTGGCCACGCAACTCCACGGTAACTACGCCGAGACGGAGGTTTAGTGAAAGCCTTTGTGGATCGCAGCTTAAACACACCTCCATGAGTGCCGTGAATCCGCCACAAAGCGCCTCGATTATTACCTAAGAGAATCGGGACCCAGGTTGGCATGGAAATATGCTATTGTTGAAATCTGAGAAAAATTTATGGGTTTGTCCTTACGAAAAAGAAGAGATTAACAAAAACGATTGCAATATTTAAATACTTCATTCTTAGTGCCATCCGAAAGTAAACATTTAAACCCTTTATCTAGATTGCAAGACATTTCAAAAAGGAAACCCCTGCACTGATTTCGAGAAAAATATGGGTCCATTTTGGGGTCCTGATTCAATATTTGTTCCACTGGATTCCTTGTACTCTAAAACCCCATCAGACCGACTCCCAGGTGAATCGGTTCGGTATTTTTCGAGAAAATATTTACAAACCTATTTACGTTGATAGATATGTTTATATGAATAGTTGCACGTTCGCATATAGGCATATAAATATATGTTAATGTACGTCAATTCTTAAATCCGGAAGAGCAAGTTGAGGAGGCATGAAAGTTGGAAGAACGAAGAAAAAGGAGACCTCATGGTGGTCAGACATAGTGAGAGAAGTTCTTATAAATAAACTGCTCTGAGAGGAATACCTAAATACTAGGGATAGGCAGGACTATGAGACATATAAAGCTCAAAGAAGATAAGTGAAACAAACCGTGTTAGAGGCAAAAAGGAGCCGCTGGGGAGAATTTTGGCAGTTTTTGAAAAGCAGTCACACTTATACCTTGAGGCTCTTTCATCGGGTCCAGAAGAACCTAAGGAGAGAAGAGGAATTCCATATAAGTTCACTAAAGATAAAGAAGGAAACCTGATCACCGAGAGCGAATTAATGCATCCAACATCTCCATGGAGGTGAGGCATGAAGACGTGCAAGGAAATGTGCCAGGCGATGATGAAGACAGAAACGAAGGATGCGGAGATGACGAGATCTCACTGGTTGAGGGAAAGAAGCTGCCAGAAAGCTGAAGTTGTGACGAAAGTGAAGCTGAGTTGTCTTGATGGATGTCGACAATAAATAATGCTAATAAAGAATCAAAAAGTTTAAGCTCGGAACCTGGAGGATACAGCCTGTGTTCTTTGCTTTCGCTGACGACATTGTCCTAACAGCCGATTCGGCACAGTCTCTCCAGCATAACATACGGAATTCAGTTACGTCAGCCAAAAACATGACCATTAATCCCTCGAAAACAAAACAATGATTATAGCAAACAGGTGAGACAGCACAATTTAGTTTTTAATAATACACCGACTGAGTAAGAGGCACCTCTCAAATACCTTAGGACTTTGACGTTGTAAGTTGAAAGACATGGTTACATCAATGGTCGAAGCTTAGGGCACTGATTAGTGAAGACAGCAAGTAGGACGCTGAATTTGACTCGCGTATTTTGGCGGCCAGCAAATTATATGGAGTCCTCCATCATAAGCTTTTAAATCACTGGAAAGTAACGAAGGCATAGCCGGCGGTGTAAAAGTTGGTAAATTCTCCAACAATCACATGTACCAGTGAGTCACAAACTTAGATTGACAATCACGGAGTTACAAGTTATGGATATGACGTTTCTCAGACGCCTTGAAAACAAAACTAAAAGAGATAGAATATGAAACATTACCCTACGCAATAACCGCAGAGTAACATCACTAATCGATAAAATCGGAGACTCGCAATTGGGATGATTTGATCATGTGTGCCGAATGGGTGAACAGCGATACTCAAAAAGAGCTTGGTATGCAAGACCCGGAGGAAGAAGTGGGAGGTCCAGATTGAAGTGGGAAGATAATGAAAAGGCAAATGTTGAAAGCAGAGGAGCAATGTGGGCCACAGCAAAAGTGATAGCTACAAACAATACTGAATGGCGCGCTCTCTGCAAAACCTTGACACCCAACGGGTAGAGGAGGACTGACGTAAGACTAAGTAAGTTCGTACGAATGTAACAACCAATGGGTACAACGAAGTTCAACTAACTTGATTGAGGTCCTTCAATGAGGACTAGTCAGGGATGTTGACAATTTCGACTGATTTCTTTTATACAACAATGTAAACAAACCCTTAAATAAAATACCATTAAACTTGATTCAATTAATAGGGGAAAACTAAGGCAAAGCCCGCATACGTGTGCCGCGCTCGACCGCAGCTGGTAAGGCCTGGAAAATTTGGAAGGCAGGAAAACATACGAAAGATAAAAGGGAAAAACTACCCTCAGGGACAAGAAGTATTATAAAAAATACGCGTTGACAACAAACCGATCATGGGTAATATCCAATCACTACAAATTAGCAACGTCGGAGGTCACGACGGACTACAACTAATTCAAATATGTGAATCCACCTACCATAAAATGATGCAGGCTCTGTATAAGTCTCCGCAGTCATGGATCGACTACCACTGGAATAAGATGGCTTTCTTTTACCCTCTAATCAACGACTCAACTGCAACAGCAGAACCAGGGAAGAACCCTTCTTTTCCCTGGGAGTACTAAACCCAATCTAAAAGTTGGCATTTCCTCTCCTTTCCCTGCATTGATTATTAATGGCCCGCTTTCTACTTTGTATAAGCAACCATTACACGAGGCATTCTTGTCTGATGCATGTCTGCTGATAGTCTGCAAGGGAAAACGCCTTTGAAATGGAATTATCACTAAGCAACGTATAAACAACGAGGGGGAAAGGGACGTTTGACCCTTTGTTACCTTCCGCGGGCCGCATTGTGTGTCGGAGTACAAATTCCAGCCCGCCATAGTTCAAACTACGACAAGTGTCACTGAGCGGACATAAATCTTCTCCCGAAACTCAGATTTTACAGAAGCCTTCGATACTTACCGTAAAATTACGCACGTTCTACTGATTAAAAACATCTCCACACCGACGCTCGCTACGTAGGCTGCTTAAAACATCGAATTCAGACGGCATTATCATTCACTACATCTACCAATCGAACTCAGATCGATTTGGCCGGTTTAGCTCGGTTTATAACTCGATCCACTTTCTCGGCGTCTGAGATTTCAAATCGCTATGAACAGCTTCAAATCGATATTTCGCCTTGGTAAACCAGGCCATCCGAGTCGGCTGGCTTAGAATGTTCAGATCGGTCCGAGATCATATTGGTCTGAGTTCGATTGGTAAACGTAGTGATTATTTCCTACCATAAGGCCGACTTCGTATGGAGGTATAAAACAAATAGATCTTCTCCATTCCTCCCTGGCTTAGCTCATAGACCTAATGTTGGTTGAATTCTTTAGCAGCCTAGCTAAGCTATTTGCATCATTCAAAATTTGTGTACTTCACAGGATGTAGAAAAATTAAGTAATGTCATCTTCTTAACGTAATGTGTTCATCACTCACAAACTATAGCCAGACCTCAATATAGTAAGTAATTAATATTGCATGCCAGTGGCTTACTTTGCACATATTGAAGGGGACCAGAAGATGCATGGAGATCAAATGGACCCCCATTGATGGCTGAGAATAAACATGCTGAAGATATTTCGTTTCCAACAAAGCTGAAGATATTTAGTTTCCAACAAAAACACTTGCACAATCGGTAATCTGGATAATCTCTTATAAAAAAAATTATTACATGGTAGTTTCTACTTTTACCACTAAGAACCCAGAAGTCTGTAATCGTAAAGTATTCACCTTGTTATTGCAAACTAAAAATAACTCCAAAACTATTCAACTGATAGTAGTTCAAACTTAAAAGGCCCATTTCGTAACTATTATAAATCCACAATAACTAATAAGCTGCATTCAGTAATAGCTACTGAGATTTTTAGTAGGCACTGTTATATGTCCAAAATAACTACTCGTTTTTAATTGTATTTTGTTCAATGGGATATGATGGAACCATTCCATACTGATGAATGAAAAGTTTTCATCTCCCATTATTTCATTTAACCAGTTTTGACAATTTTATGGATCATTGCCATTCCTTATCACAGCAAACTTGAAAACAATGTCCAACCACAGACATGAATCCAATTAAAATCATATACATAAGTGGAAAATGGAGCAATTTCCATGCCCTTATTCTTCATAGATTTCCTGTCTCTCATATATTTTCACCATCTTAGGAAAAATCTCCATGATCCTGGGTAAGCATAGCCATGGGACAAGTCACCAGCAAACTTACAGAGCCAACTTGTTCGCATTATGGGCAAACTGGGACTGAAGTATCAGGGAGTTAACCATATACCTGGCCAGAGCAGCATATCTTACAATCGTAAGACTGGTGACACAATGGAAGCATGGGTAAAAGGCAATAGGTTAGGCTACCCAGAGAAATCAGTCATGGCAGAGCATAGCCTAATGTGGGACATGACTCTACTTCAATAATTCGCAATCATTGTCCGAGCAAATGCATTCTGGGAATGCTGGAAAAAGGAGGCCACAAAGTTCCAGCTTAATAGTTCTGGATATGTAATCTGAACCATTCAGCAAATACCCACCACATAACATGCTGGACTTTCCATGTTTCATACACTACATTTACCAATCGAACTAGGATCAATTTGGCCGGTTCAGCTCGGTATGGTAAATTCAACGGGCTAGTGGGATCGATATGAGAAGCGGGCTAACTTGGCTCGTTTTCTCTGCCAGTTTGAGATTTCAAATAGATACGAACCAATTCAAATCGATAATGTCATTGATTTCGCATTGGTAGACAAGGCGTCCGAGTCGGCTCGCCTAGAGTGTTCAGATAGGTTCGAGTTCATACCGATGTTTGATTGGTAAACGTAGCAATATTTTGTCATTCCCTTCTCCCTCCCCAGCACATTCTTGTACTCCATACCTACCTACGGTTTCTCAAAGCCTTAATGGTTTGTTTTCCCACTCTCACACCAAAACTGGGAAAAAAAAAAATCCAACCCACTCTGGTCCCTCACCCCACCCTCACATTTTCATGCAAGCATTTGGAATTGTTACGTGAATGCTTTACTTGAAGATGATGAACACAGTAATATCAAACCTAGAAGGAATCAAATCTTAGCAAATACAAAACTGCAAGGGTTTTCCTTTCATGATAACAATTTTTGTTTACCAAAGGACTAACATTAAAATGTTTCAATAATATAAGTATTTACACATAATAACATTTATTACAAAAGTTTTTGGCATAAAAGATATTTATAGAATAATCGGGTCCATGGGGATATTGACATCACGGCGATTCTTGTTACCACATTCTAATAAAAGAATGGTTCCTCAAGCCAAACTCTTGAGGTAAATGAAAACTGACCAATACCTCCGGCACATATGCAACTGTCAATGTCACACACAACCATTCTGATAATATCTTACAAGTAGGAATGCCTTGACATAAAAAAATAAAATAATGTAAAATTTTGATTCATATAGAAAAGGTCCCTATCTTTTCTTCTTTGCTGGTTCATTGCTATCCACTTGCATTTCTTCAGGTGCAGACTCTCCCTCTTTCCTTTTTACTCCTTGGTTTGACGATGGGACGCTGAAACCAGGAATCTGAAAAATATGGTTAAAGCTTTAATAAATTTGTCGACCTCACTTAAGGGCATTAAAAAAATCCTTTCTATAAGACCAGTGGCATGGGCGTAGGAGGGTACCCGGAGGGGCAGGTGGGGGGGGGGGGGGGAAATGGAGGAAATGCCCGTCGTGCCATGGCTCATGCCCCCCCAGAAAAATTTGACAAATCAAAATTGTGGCGGCCACGCACCACACAGAGGCAACCGCACGCCAGCAGCCAAGCCATGGCACGGTCCCTTTCATAAGTGTTCGAGAGTCTGCCAGACTCATGGAGGTGGGAATATACTAACGTAGATGGAAGCGGCATGAGGCCCCAGGGCAATGGGACAAGCTGAGGCACACACACTCCAGAATACCAACCCACACGACTTGGGTCAAAACTTTACACATACCAGTGGCTAAAAACAGCAGTCTGAGCTACTATTTTTACTGTAACTCTTGAACGGTTTGAGCTACATTGCCGAGATTTATAGGATATATGCTCAAGGTATATAGGAAAAATCCTGCAAGTTTCATTAAATTCTCGATTGTAATTTAAAACACCATAAGCATAAGCCTGAGTCTCTCAGTTACTCGACCCAGTCAATGGTAGCTCACGGCACGTGGCTGCTCAGCCCAAGGGTTGCCCCTTCACCTCACCCACCAACTCACATGCCTACTCCCCCACCTCCCTGGCCAGACTCTTCCAGGCGCGTGCGCTCTCTCCTCTTTCTTGCTCCCACGAGATGTTTCTGGATGCTTCCAGGCCCTCCCGCGGCCAAGTATATATTGAGCCGACGCGCCCGGCGCACCATTTTAGTTCTGTTTACTGTCGCGTTTTATCTCTCACTCTCACTAAGCCAGATCTCATTCATGCACTGCACTCATCCCCCTACACTATGCATAGTGTCCACGTGTTTTTCAGTGTGACAAGTGTTGTGTTTATTTCAGAGCCCGTTTATTTTCCAGTATAACAATTGTCCACACCACAATCAGTGTTTCACCAGTTGTTTTTGCACATGACTGTGTAGTGTTGTGCAGTTAATTAAGGGCCGGTTGCACCATCTCCGGTTAAAGATTCTGGTTGCCTGGCCACTGGCTACGTCTTAGCCGGAAGTCACTTGCATCATCCATTGCACAAGTCAGCAATGACCGGTAGTCACGGAACTCGAGGCTACATTCAGCCAAAGAACGATGATTTGCCTGCGAAGATTTTCATACCACATTTTTTCTTAAAAATCTTCCGCCGGAAGTGCATTCCGTTAGATCTCATTGGTTCTCACGGCTGGACTGATTTGTATTACAGAAAGCTTATTGTTTCACTGTGCTTTAGGTATTTTATTTAGGTACTTAGGTATAGGCACTAGGCTTTAGGTACCAAGGTTTGCATGATATCACATTATTTCTGTTCACTACTGAATAGCGTGGCTATGAATATATATTATGGATTGTTATCTCATCGCCAAAAAATGTTGTCTAGAATTCTGTAAACAAACAACTTTTTGGAAAGTGGTCCCGCCTAGTGATGAAAGACGGAAGTTCAAATGTTAATACAGTCGATAGTTAGTTAATAATCACGTCATACTGGTTTTACCATGAATATACATGGGTTTTACTAACAATTAATTATAATGCAGTGGATAAAAAATGTAGAACTACACGCAGGACGTAATTATACACTTTTTTAATATCGTCCGGTCTACAGATATATTAAATTCCTCTCCTAATCTAATTACACAAATGCACCATTAACTTCTTAGCACTTCATGAATATTGCTATATGGAAATTTAATAATAATGCATATGTGAATTCATGAGTATTCCCAATGGCAATCATTACAGTGTAGGTAAAAAGGAATGCACTTACCGCCGCCTTGAACAGATTCTTATTTTCCAATCCAAGTCTCCTAATTTGAGTCCGTGTAGACGCATACCCTGTTTTGCAGTCTGGTTCGAAGCAAGTTCTGTTTAAACAAGGCATTCTAAATTCTTTATTTTAGTCGAACGGGCTTAATGCATTCAAATTAGAATCAGAGTCTGGCAAACATCGTTGTCGGCACACGATGGATGTTTCATAAACCTCTTACACATTTTCTTTGATAGATATTTCCTCTCTAGATGCCGTAGATTTATGCACTCCAGCATAATCTCCCACAGACAAAGACATATTTCTGAGGACAAGCAAAATTATTTGTATAGATTTACAGATTTGTCGAAAATTGTGAAATATTACAATTTTTTCTAAAATATAGCACTTACTGATCGGTTGAGTGCTCCAATTTCTGCTCCATCATGGCTAACAAAATCAAAACTGACTCTTTATGGAGGTGAAATCTCACGTAAAACTCCTCTTCACTCCACATTTCAAAATGCTTGGCTCTTGGTCGCATTTTATTTTGGATTCTGCATGATTCCCATGTAATATATATTCATCTCCTCATCAGAATCATTTAATTCGGCATCTAAGTGCATATCACCAACGTCCATGTTGCTTATTCACAAATTATTACATTCCCACAATGCATTGTTTCCTATAATGCATTGCGTGTGACCGTCGGCCACTATGATAGCCCTAGGTAGATCTAAAGATTACGGTTTCAAATTCTTTAGCCGGAAGCTGCAGAGTAACCAGAAGTGGTGCAACAGATTTCATCGTTTAGCTTTGACCCTGACCCAAACCGAAGGTGTAACCTGATGTGGTGCAACCGGCCCTAAGTTTCATGCATTCTTGAGATTTTTCCTTTCTATTATGTTTTTCTTTTGTTGCAAGATGAAGAAAGTTTCAGATATTCGATCATTTAAAAAAAAACTCTCTCTCCCTCTCCAAGAAATAATCAACGTGAAGATAATGATTCTCCCAGAGACAACCGCACATCCCCCTCTTCTGCACTGTCAATGTTTGAAACCTCAACAAAACCCACAGATGAAAAAATGGAAGAAACTGAGGAAAGAGCATCTGAACCGACAGATCTTGGTACTTAAGAAACTGGACTGAAACAACCGAAAATTAATTTCCCGAAAACACTATTTGGTGACAGAAACTGATCATTTTCCGATGCTAACTATGAAAAACACCAGTGGTTGGAGTACAGTGTGGAAAAAGATTGAGCATACTGCTTTGTGTGTAGACTTTTCTTTCCCGGGGTTGCTCGAGACCAAAATGAAAAGTTCATTAAAAGTCGTTTTCCAAATTGACAAAATTATAAGATGCAATCGAAAAACACGAAAAATCAGGACCTCATTTGGATTGTCATCAAAAGTATCTGGGGTACCAAATGGGTAATGCATCTGGTACTGTACACAAGAGAGCCGTAAATCAGAGTAAAGAAGAGATTGAAGAGAAAACATGTTACTTGACAGAAGTAGCTAACATCTTTTCCTATCTCCGTTGCCATGGCATGCCACTGAGAGGGCATGATGAGAGCTCTGAATCTCAGAATAGGGGAAAATTTGTTGAATTGCGTAAGCTTTTTACAAAGTATGATGACTTTTTTTGCAAAAAATTTTGAGCAGTGCATTAACTACAGCAGCCCAATGGTTCAGAATGAAATAATAGAAGTTGCAGCCGGTCTAACCATTCAAGAAATTGTAAAGGAAGTGTGTGAGTGTGGGATTCATTGATGTTTGATGAAGCCAAATGTTACAAAGAAGAAAAATTATCAGTAGTTTTGAGAAACGTAAGAGAATTGGAGCCCATCGAAAGGTTTCTGGGTTTCTTAAATATTTCCACAGCAAGAGATGCAGAGTCGCTAAGCCAACTGATTCAAGAATTTTTAGCTAAATACAGCTTGGCCGATATACCAATGATTGGACAATCATATGATGGTGCCAGTGTAATGTCAGGAAAGAGCGTAGGCCTCCAGGTGAAAATGAAAGCGTTACACCCACAGACACTTTTATCCACTGCTTAGCTCACAAGGTAAATTTGGCCTTCGTCCATTCCTGCAATGATATCCAGTCTGCTAACATTTTCTTCAATACTCTTGAAGCCCTTCATATGCACTATTCACAACCTGGTAATAATGCCATTTTAGCAGAGATTCAAAATAAGCTAGGCATTAAGGGTGGAAAAGAAATGGGGAGCTTAAGTATATGGTGGAGGCCAGCGGTTTTTTGAGATCTATCACAAAACCTGAATTCGATGATAATCTTTTCGTAATCCAATCAGTTTCATCGGTGACCAACGTGCTGAGTAAGTATTTGCAAGGCCCAGATGCGACGCTTGGGAGAGCAAGTTCAGTTATCACCAGCATTCAAACTACTTTTGCAGAGAGAAGAAATAATTTTTGATGGTTTATGGGCCAAGATAGTAGAATTTGGGAACAACGAGCTAGAGCCTGTGTCTGTCTCAAAGAAAAGAAGGCAGCGGCCACCCGCAAAAATGAGCAATTACTATGGTGAAACTACTGTAGGAAAAAGCCAGCTGACTGACCTATCATGTGACACCAACCCCAACCCTCAAGACTACTGGAAAATCAATATGTACAACAGGGTTTTGGATGGCGTTATTTCACATTTTCAGCACAGGTTTGAGTCCATTTCCCTGGCAAAGGCAGCAGATGTCTTTGCACAGATGTCTTTGCACAGATGAACTTGGCAGAAGCTGAAGATTTCATAAATAATTACACAGAAATTTTGAATATTGGTACCCATTCCTTAAATGCCGAGGCAACAGTATTGAGAAATATATTTAAAAACAAGGAAATTGAGGTCAACCTTAAAAATGTCAGAACAGAAATAAATGAAGACATGCCAAATGTTTAGGGACTTCTCAGAGTAGCAATCGGCCTGCCCGTCAGGTTGGGCAGATGTGAAAGAAGTTTTCAGTCATGCGAAGCATCAAGTCGTGGGTTCGGTCTACAACTGGCCAGTCAAGATTTTCAAATCTATCCATTCTTCACATCGAAAAAGCACTTGTTAAAGAATGGGTTCCTGGCAATTGAACATTTTTTGTCAAAAAAACAGAAAATTCCTAAAACCTAATTTTTTGTTACTTCTCTTTGTTTTCACTTTAAATTAATATTGAAGTTGTGAGTCTTTAATTTATTAGCAGATAACCATCCCAAAGTTTAACATAATCCCTCTGAAAATGTGTAAATCCTCATTGAAAATAAAAACCATTTTATTTTCCAACTGTGAGATCATTTTCTAGCCTACAATAATCCCTTTCAATATTCTACAAAAATGTCATCAGAAATCAGGCTTAATTTAAGTTCTGAGAAGGTTAAATTTAAAAAATTTCCCGGGGAGAAACTCCGGACCCCCTCTTGAACCGGGGGTATTCCGTACCCCCAGGCCCGCGGGGGTGAGTGGTCCCATGGCCCCTCCCAGCCAAATTCCCTAGCTATGCCCATGACCAGAGGGAGAAAAAAATAGACAACTCACAGGTTTCCTAATTTGAACGAAACAGTATCAGCAGAACTACCACAGGATTTCAAATCCTTAACATCATCTATTAGGACTAGTGAGAACTATTTCACTAATTAGGTGCTAGGCACAAAATAAGATGGATATAAATTATTTAGTCACATCACAATTAATTTGAAGTAACGTGTATTTCATTAATGTAAAAGAATAATGCTGTATGTCTACTTGGCCCTCAGATCACAAGCTAAAAGAATAGCCTCCCTCATTTTATGACCTGGGAAATGTTATGTTCACAATGAAATGCACAAAAAATGCTTCCTTAGCTTCAATTACACATTTGTTAATTCATGATTGAAAAAATTCAAATAATTTCACTATTTTTCAGCAGGGCTATTTACAATATGCATTCGAATGCTTCAAAGAAGAACAACTTGTTTCTGGGGTGGTTGGGGGAGCTTATGACTCTAGCACGAAAAGACCATTACTCAATTACTGGGTGCATTAACAGAGACATATCTACTACCACACATTAGGAGAGAAATGTAATTCCTGGGTTGCAGAGATGCTTAACTCATTTAAAATGCTTTGCAGCCCAACATTATTCTTCTACATTCCTCATACTCACTTTACTCTGCTTTACACTTCACTCCATTCATTAGTACCTTGAATTAGCAGTATTTATTCACTTGACCATCCAGATACATGCACAATAACCTGAGTATGACTGATAATCAAACTAAAACAAAAACTTAGCAGCAAATTTCAACCTTCCCTCCCTTCCCATTTTACCAGCCCTACCCAGCAAAATGGCTCATTTTGAGAAGATCAACACCAGGCTATGGAGTTCCTTCCTACAAGCGTCCCTCACCCTCAGTTCGGCAGCCAATACATCAAACCATCACCTGACTAACACTGGGTCATGAACTTCATTAATAGGACTTCTTCTCCAACTTACAAAGGATAACAAGAATAATAATGTCTACCACAACACCTTTGAAAGGTTTCAAATGCCAGCCATAAATCATATTAATTTAACATTGTTTTTACTTACCACTGGATACACCAGCTTTAAAACCAATTTTTCATGTTGAACATTGGATCGATCAAGGCTTAACTGCACGGTAAGTGGGTCAAATATTTGGAAAACTACAGACCCACATCTCTGAGACTGATCCTGCAACATAAAAAAATACAAACATGGCATTCAAGAAAGAATACATAATAAAATCCCTGGAAGTTTCACAATCGTTCACACTAAGACTATCACAAAAAAAACTAACGAGGGCATTAAAAAACATTAAAGCAGTAAAGTCCTGTGCATTATGAACAAGAAAAATGACAAAGTAAAAGAAATAATCTATAATAGAAGAAAGGTTTCTTCTTTAATCATTAGTACATTCTCAGTTACTCTTGAGTAAAAACATTAATAATTAATTATAATGGAGCACATACACCAAGAGCCATTGAATATTCATAAATCTATTCCTATGGATGCCTTCAAAATGCAGTAAATCAAACTACAAAATAAACGAACCTCTTCATTGTATGTGAAAACAGGAGCAGGAACATTTGAATCACCAGCTGGAATTTTCTTCTGACCACTAGATTTACCCTCTGCTGGACCCAGGTACAAAGTGCCCTCCAAGCCATATTTTGGTATCAATACCTGAAGAGCATTACGCCGTACAAATAGGATATGTCCTTCCTCATCCTGAACTCTCTCTCTGAAGAATAGCTGAAATTTGCAATACAAAAAGTAAGTTTGCTTCATTCAGAGAATTCATAGAAACCAACCACATGCCATTGAAAATAATTCAACTCCAGTTTGTGAATTGACAACACTGCTTCATTGAAATGTCATTGACTCTAATGAATGGACTCTGCATCACTGAATAGTCTGAGCACAGAGGAAAATAATAATTTCATACAAGACTTCTGAAGATACAGGGTATATTGGTTTGCCTACAGCGTGACTCATTCTCACAGTTTCCAAGGAGTAAAAGCATGCTCATGGCAATCCAGGGGAAATGAAAAGTTATGAACGAGGAGTTAATAATGGAATGAAGAAATGGAAGCTACATAAACAGGCTTTAAGAAGCAGTGATAACACATACAAAATTTGGAAATCAGATGACATTCTGAATGAGGAGGCACAATGGGAACAAAGAGTAATAGGAAAGCTTGCAGGCTCAAGTGATCCACACATCTACCGATGCCAGTTCCAAGGAGGGGCACCCAAACAGGTCTATTACATTAAACCCGTGATTTGGACACTTCCACCACTGGAAATGATTGATAATTATAAGTCACGGTTCCTGAATCAAAAATTGTGACTCATTACTGGAAGTGATTTGAGACCTTGGTCTTTTTTCAAATCTAATGGCGAGTCACAAGTCAAAATAATTGAGATAAGTAACTAAATCACAGATGGATCAAAAGGCTCTCTTTAATTCATAATTTTAATTTACTTCAAATAAGGACATAAAATTGGCTATGGTAATGCTTCACTCAGTAAATCTTTATCAGGAATGAAGGAATGCTATGGTTGCACAAAGTGTATGTATACAAACGATAACTCTTTGGTTCCAAAATATGTTCAGCTTTCAACCATCAATTAAATCCAGGATCAATTTCAACATCAAGGATTTTTCCAGGAGAAAAATCAAGTTTCTCAAAAACACCTTAATGCATGGGCCATGGTTGGGCCAGTTTTCGGCAAGTCCTAACTAGAGATGGGTCAAATAGCATTTTTCTCAAATTCAAATATCGAATACTACATGGGTGTCTTTTTAAAGATTATAAGAATGTGGAAGATTTACTACATTAATCACAAACCTTTAATTGAATAAAGAAATCACAATTATTTTAAAAATTGAATTGGTAATATGTAAGAGTCATCATGCAACAAGGAATGAAAAAAAGGACCAACCAACCTCGCGAGCATTTGAAAATTCATTCATTTGATTTTTCATGTAATTCCCCTGAAGTTATTATGGATTATATATATTTATACTTACTTAACTTGAAAGATGAAATTTGGTTTGAAATATTAATTAATGAATTTGTACCAGCCAAATCTGGAAGTCCAAACGCTTTGCAGCATGTAAGACCCAACCCATGACAGCGAATTTAAAAAATATTACAGTCAATTCCAGTAATATATTCGAGAGGGTGAAATTGTTAATTTGTGTTCTCGAATATCGAATAGTACAAATAGTTTTTTTTCTCCTTGACTTGTCCTATACATATGTTTTTTTTGTCTCCGGGACCAATAAACTACCTACTTACTTACTTACTATTCGGAGTATTCGAGAATTCGACTATTCGAACGTCCCATCTCTAGTCCTAACTATACTCTCATTACTTTAAAAAATTAACTTCCATGAAGCATCATGGACATGGTTCATAGTTCCAATTCATCAGAATGCGTAGGAGAAAAATACAGAGGAAAGAACTTACATGAGTGTGAAGGGCAACTGATGCCCGGCCAGCATACTGGGCCATTCGATTCCGATAGTTAAGGTTGTGGCACAAGTTGTGAGACTTTCGCTTGTCAAGAATATCTGGGTGAGCAACATCAGCACCAATACTTGCTGCAAGAAGACGATGCACTATTACATCAGCATACCTGAAAGGATGCAGAAAAAAGAAAAAAAAAACTTTAATTTGTCTAATGGTTGGGTAACATATCTCAATTACTCCACATATATTCCTCACAAGTATTGTTCAAAATTCAAGTCTTTCAAATGAGTAAATACATAATAAATCTAAAAACAACAAAATCAAGTTACAGCCAGGAAAAGCAAGCTGTTTAGGGCACTAAATTTTTCCCATCAGTTAGTCAGTTAAAAGATCATGCAGAGCACTACCAGAAAAAAATATGAAGCGGACGCAAAAAACCTTGGTTTATACACATTTACAATGATCACCTAAAATAGGTGTATAATTGAGGAGTCAACAGGGAGAAATGAAAATTATGATTACAAAGTTACATCATGACAATGTAAACACTTTCTGCCCTGAGTATAATTTGCACATCACAAAAAAATAAATAAGCCGAAATTATCAGGACAATATTATCCTAAATATCAAGCAGTCTTGAACAAAGAGTGACCTCTAGTGTTCTGCACTGAACTAGAGAAATAAGAAAATATGATTTAACTGATTTTGATGTCAAATGTAGTTTATAACCATCAAACTTCTTTAACTAGTAGAATATTACACCACATGTTGTATTTTTAGATATCTTTACATTCCATAAGCCACAAATTTTAAATAGCTCCCCCAACAAAGAAAATGCAGTCCAAAATTAGGAGTTTTAAGCAGGAAGAACAATTTTGTTACCTTCTAAAAGTAAGATTAGTTCCACACACATAAAAATACCTAACATTATTTCTCTACTTTTGTAGTTTTACATAAAAAAACTCTCAAATTTGAGATTTCTTCCTTCATGGAGTTTTTTTTTAAAGTCAAAAACCAGTTTTTTGTAAGAAAAAAATGAAGATTACATGATAAATTTCAACAATGAAGGAATTTAAAAGAGAAATAAAAGGATAAGTTTTCCATTATGGGTAAAATATGTATGAAGTATGTTTTCAGCATCATAATCCTCTTTCATAGTCAGTTCTTGGGATATTGACTAAAGAGTGAACATCATGATTCTCTAAAATGCCCATAAAAAATGGCTCCCTTAAGAAAAAGAGGAGGGATTAAATTCAACCTTACATTCAACCACAATTTTAGAGGTCTTTTAATCTTCCTTTTAAAGATCCTCTAAATGTCTTCCTCGGAGAAACAGCACATTTCATTGCATCTAAATTCTTCCATTATAATTATAGAGATGCTTAAACACCTAATTTATTCATTATTCTCACCTCTCGTGCAAAGTCTATTTTAAAGCTAGTTTTATGACTTCATTAACTACTTTGGTTAACTTGGGATTAGGAAGAAGCCCTTCACAGAGGTACCACCAACCCCATGGCCACACGGGACATGCAATGCCTAGCACCATGTGGGTTGACTCACAGTTGAATTCATATGATTACAGTCATATGAAACATCATTTTCAGGTGGAAAAAACAACTTATGCCAGCTGGCATCCTCAGAGTTATCCCCAAGGATTTTTCCAGGATGCCCTTAGCAGTTCAGCCTCTAGAGAACACTCTGATATCAATCATCATAATCTGACAGGAAATGTCTCACAGTCAAGGAAAACTTTCGATCATCACATTAGGGGTAGACCTTCATTGAGGAGTGGTTCATTAAATCACATAGTTCGTCAACACCTGGCAATAAACCAGGGTTTCTTAAAAGAATTAAAACATTATTGAGTTAGCGAAGTCAAATTAAAAAGAAATTTAGACCAGCCTAAAATGGACAAAATATCTATTTATGGTCTCATATTGAAGAGCCATGGGACTTTTCATGTCCTGTTTTGAAATAGTTTAGCAACCTTGCTCAAATGTAGATTCATAGAGGATACATCCACCTAAATTAAAGTTCTTAATAACCACAGGATGAATTTTAAAGAGAACGCAATTTGGTCAATTTGACTTGTGAGGTTTAACATTTGTCAGATAGATTATTTAGAAAGTTATTTGATTTCTGCTGACAGTATGGCAATTAATTACATAGCAATTGCCTTTAGAAAAGAACCACAGGCCTTTAGCTTACTGGATCCACACTCAGATCACTATGCCAACCAAGCTTCCTGATATACATGGCAATTTTAGAGGATTCAAGATAGCTAGAATGTACACAGAAAATAGCATATTCAATGTTAACTACAGGTTCAATGTTCAATGTAACTATCTAACTCTTATGATGAACTCACCTTCGAATGGGAGAAGTAAAGTGAGTGTAGAGAGGAACAGCCAGTCCATAGTGGACATAATCCTCCACCTGCAGCATACCACTACTGAAATACACAGCCTGCATCATACAGCGGGTGGCCAATATTCTGAGCATCGTTCCAAGATATGGATTTCCTAACTCCTCACTTGCTTTCCTCGATGCCTCATCCAGAGACAAAGCAAGGGATTTGTTGGTATCGGTGTCAATCTCCAAACCCTGAGAAACCAAGAAGTTCACATGTTAGGATTGTTGGTTTTATCAATATATTCTTGTGAAATGGACAAACATTCACTAAGCAGAAAGACAGAGAACTATGCCCCTATTAAAATTAATCTAAAATTGATATAACTACAGGGAACCTCATCGGATTCAGAGAGCTGATTAGCCAGAGGAAATAACTGACCTGCTCATACAGCACATAGCATTATTAATATTGTATAAAAAAGTATTAAAGTATGCTTTCATTAATATTAATTATATAAATTCATATGTAAATAACAAATAGTCTGACTTTGAACGGTATAAGAAATGATACTTAAGAGCTGCCCAGGGAAATCATTTTCATAGCCCATTCCTCTCGACACATTTTTTTCGAATTAGAGAGCAGAAGGTTGTGGTGTCATATGCTGATAAGATGAAGGTCCTAACATGGTTTGGTAAAAAGACGTCTCTGTCTGGCACCCAGCACGTTTGATTCCCAGCTATCACTACCAAGAAGCAAAAATTGTGCGAAGGCTGCATTCTACAGTTGAGTGCATGGAAGGCAGTTTAAAAGCACTCCAACAGAAGAAAAAAAGGGCATAGAGAGATTTCAATCCACATTAGGAGTAAATACAGATTCTAAGAGGGAGCTGTTAAACTTAACAGGGGGAGTCACACTGTTCCAAAGACGGAGGATGAAATTTGCATGATACCAGCTATGCTAGAAAATTAATTATTTTTTATTTAGAAATAAAATCTTAGTCCAGGCAATGGATTTTTGTCTTTGATAGCTTATATGAGTACTTAATTGCATCTTCAAATTCCTCTTGTGTATTTAACTGTGTAGCATGCAAGTTTTAAGAAACATCTAAGTTCACATACTAAAATGTTTTGAGTGAACTTCCATTACATATTTCCAGCGATGGTAAATAAATGAAAGGAATATTTAAAAATGGATTTTGAGTATAAAATACTAAATCACTCACCAAAGAATGAATCACACAACAAAACAACCAAAAATACAGCCACATTTAAAAAAATTTCAATATTTCTAGCAACACTTTTAAAATAAATTATTAAAAAGAAATGAAGCAAGCAGGAGGGATAGAGGATAGAGATGAAGGTTGGGCTTTCCATTTCTTCATCTACATCTACATGATACACTATGAGCCGCCGCATGGGCGTGTGGCAGGGGGTGTTGGGTCACCAACCATGCAAAGGTGTAAGTTTTTTGGAGATGAAATGGTGACATGTATTATAGGAGTGTATTTAGTGGAGCTCAATTTTTATTGTGGTCGCTTAATGTTCGCAGAAAAAACGAGTTTTTGTAGCTATCTGTTCGGCAGTGTATCTCTTTTTTTATCGCATCTGTCAGACCTAGAGATGTAGTGAGGAGTCCTGATAATATTCTCCATGTCGCTCTGAAAAATATCAGTCCTTGAATTTCTCAAGAAACCTAAGCCTAGCATGTAGCCTCTGAGTCTCTAGGGGCTCCCACCTTAATCTCTCTAAAAGTTGTGAGACACTATATGTATGCTCGTAGCAGTTTTTAACGAAGCGCGCTGCTTTCCTTTGTATTGTATAAATTGTTTCCGTTAAATCTATTTGACCAGAGTCCCAAATGCTCGTGGCGTATTCGAGGTGTGGCCTAACCAGAGCGAAGTAGCATCTCTCTTTGCCTTTTTCATCCGAGGATCTTTCTGTTATATATTTAACAAAACCTAGTTTCTTGAATGCTGCGCCACATATGTTTTGTATGTGTAACCCCAAGATATATCATAAATTAAGGTAATTCCAAGATATTCTACTGTATCTGAATATTTTATGTTTACTCCACCCACAGTATAGGTATGGCATTTGTGTGATGACTTTCGCAGGAAGTGAACTGTGGTGTATTTGCTGATATTTAATTCTAACCCCCACTCCTGGTACCATGAATGAACGTTGTTAAGGTCAGATGACAGAGCTTGAAAATCCACATCTTCGCTCATTTCACGGGTAGATAACTGTATAGTATCCAAATAATCTTAATTTACTGATAACTCGAGAACTTAGGCTTTATTATAAATAATGAATACGAGGGCCGATCACACTTCCTTGAGGAACACTGGATGTGACTTCGACCATATCAAAGCTAAAACCATCAATAACTACTTTTTGTTTTCGATCACTCAGAAAGTCACTTATCCAATTCACTGTTTTTCTATTAACTCCGAATGATTGCAATTGATATATGAGTTTTCTATGAGGAACCTTGTCAAATGCCTTCTTGAAATCAAGGAATATCGCGTTGACTTGCTTAATCGATTCACCTGATTTCAGGATATCACGAAGGAAGAGCACAAGCTGTGTTCCACAGGACCTGCCCTCATGGAAGCCGTGCTGATTGCTATGTAAGAAATTATGATTATCCAGGAGTGTCATAATTAGTAACAACAATGTGTTCGAGGATCTTGCATAAAAGTGATGTTAGCGATATAGACTGCTAATTTCCTGGGTCACTTTTACTTCCTTTTTCGAATATCGGAGTGACGTTGGCTATTTTCCAGTCTAGGGGCACCTTGCCTTCAGATAATGATTTTAAAAATATAATTTCTAAAAATGGAGCACTAATTCCTTCAGCATTCGTGCAGGTTATCCTTCTGGACCTGAGGACTTGTTACTTTTAATCAAACGTATTTGTTTAATCACTTTGAATTGTTATGTCAGCCGTTGGCTCGTTAAAGTCTGTCAAAATGTGAATTGTGTCATCCTTAGTGAATACACTTTCTATGCAGTGGTTTAATAAATTGGCTTTGTCGATACTGTTGGTGACCACTTTGCCGCTTGTGTCCGATAAAGACTCTACTGTGGAAGATTGCATGATGATAAAACTAATGACGACTAATGATGCATGGAAAGATGGAATTTATGTAACTATCACTTCAGCACTGTCTCTCTTTTTATCAGGCCACGTCTATCAGTTGGATTATGAACATTAAGATAAAATGAACTAAAACTAACAAGATAATGGTAATCAGCAAAAGAGGTTGTTCAGCCATAAGGTATGTGGAATGCATGAAAAGATAATAAGAATACAGGAAACCTAAGGCTAGTCACACTCATGGGCATGTGTAAACTTACAATTGACAAATTATCTGATGAATTCAATTATTGGTGGCCATTATTTGGTCCATAAGACCAACTAGGTTACTATTACCTGTATTTACAACACAAAACAAGGCTTCATCATGACCATGTTAATTCATTTTAGCAAAACCAAAGTTTTGACAAGTTTACATAGGCTACACATAAGAAAACTACCAAAACCAGGGTCATATATTCAATTTAAAAAATCACACAGTCACATGAGTTCCTTTTTATTCCTCCCAAAGGGATGTACTAATATACTGAAGTACTTATACATTTGGGGATCTGAAAATTAAGCAATGAAAAATTAAAAACTTTAAAAGGTAACAATAGATTACTAACCCTATTATGAGCAGCTTTGATGAGGGGAGCAAAATTATCCTTAGGTGGCTGTGGATGGCGTCTCAAGAGTGCACAGGCTGGAAAATGCTCCAGTAAATGCGTGGCCACTGAGATATTAGCCAGCAACATGAACTCTTCGACCATAGAGTTGGTGTCACGAAGTGCCTTCACCACAACCTCCACAGGATCATGAGTCTCACTGTCAACATGGAACCTCACCTCTGGAGAAGCTAAGACAAGAGCTCTATAATTTAAATAAAAGAAAAATAAAGAAATAATACATCTCATTTCCAAAAGCTTTCTTTAAGCCACAAATGCTGTCATTACATTCTACTTCAATCACAGCAGTGACATCTAAGCAAGTGTAAGCAGCATATGTAAATAAGCATACTCTCTCCTTTAGCTTGTTTTGCAATAGTCTAAACAAAACGTATGTTTTAATGAATGAAATACAAACATAATAGAAAATAACTCATACAAAAATGACTCCACATTAATTCCAGGTAAGTAACTTCTATGTTGAGTAAAGACTAAATGAAGTGGACACAATCAAATTTCTTGTCCTATGCAAAACAGCCATCTCTCATGGGAAATACACATGGACAATTTGTAAAGTAAACTATAGTAAATTCTGTTTATTGCGTAAATCTTCGGTATATTTTCATTTGGGTATCTTGAAATGATATGTTACAATATAGTTTTAAAGAAGTATATATTATAAATACGTTCTTCTTGATACATGAACAATTCCGAAGATCAAATAAACCATGGTAATTTAATACACAAAATATAAATTACCAGAGGGCGACACTAGTCATAGAGTGAGAAATTAATAATGCACAAAGTACCCGAGGTGAGAAATACAACATTAACTAACTTCTTTCTACATATTATCTAATGTGATGAAACTTTTACAACACCACAGAAAAAAAACACTCTCCACCATGATCCTGGTTTTGATGTCTAAGCATCATCCTTAAGTGCTTGCATATCAAAACCCAGGTCGTGGTGGAGTAGTTTTTAATTCTGTGGTTTCATGAAAGTTTCATCGCATTAATAAATATTTATGATGGAGAACTGCAAAGTTTGTAAAGATCAGGGGCCTGATTCTCAGAGCTAAAATTCTACAAGTTAAAAGTCACGTGACTATTTTCACTAGGGGGATGGGTTACTGAGATATTCCTAACCAAAGACTTGAATAAGTCCAAAAAATGGCGGACCTAATGAAGACCATACACAACCTGTATTTTGATGATTACGGTACATTTTGGGCATTCACCTTGCAATATTACCAATTTAAAAGTCAGTGCAATGTATTTGGGTAAATACAAATGATTGAATATATGTATGCTGAAAATTAATTTGATGCCCCAACTTACCTTGAAAGATCCTAATTGTTTATTTCACCATATTTCGTGAAGGATGAGCTCAAAATGGTAGTTATTAATAAACGTTACGTTTTAAGATATCATGTAGAGTTGGTTTTACCTCCATAGAACCACTATTAACGGATTTATAACGTAATATTATTACGAAACTTCATGATAACATACCCTATGTTGGCGTTAAGAATATTTATCAGAACTTACAGTTATTATTTCCACTTATTTATGATCGCATTACTAAATAGAAACTAATTGATAAATAGTTGTTCATTCTTATTAAATGATAAGAGAGTGAAACATCAACATATATTTAATTATTCCCTCCACCTCACGGAGTAGGTATCCTACTCCGTGCTCCACCTTCTCCAAAGTTAAACATGACTTATATGTTGCAATTCATTTTTCATTTGTTATTCAAATGAAAGTCAATTCGCTACTTTGTTGATCTTGGTAACTTGGATTTTGAGAGAAATTCACGATGACACTGCAGTCGAGAGAAAATAACCAAATATACTAATGTTTCCCACTCTTTAATTTATAAAGAATTAACAACTACTTATTAATTAGTTTCTATTAAGTGAGGTGTTCATAAATAAGTGGAAATATGAACTGTAAGTTCCGATAAATATTCTTAATGTCAACATAGGGTATGTTATCATGAAGTTTCATAATGATATTACGTTATAAATTGCAAGGTGAATTCCCAAAATGTATCGTAATCAGCAAAATACGAGTAATGCATGGTCTTCATTAGGCCCACCATTTTTTTTGGACTAATACAAGTCTTCGGTGAGCAATATCTGAGTAACCCACCCGCCTTGTGAAAATAGTCACGTGACTTGTAACTTGTAGACTTGTAGCTCTGAGAACAGGCCCCAGGTAATATTCTAAATTTCTCTCCATTTTCTTGTTTGAGTTATCAGACATACAGTGTCAAAGTGTCTAATTGACCATGTACTATGGCAATTTTTACTGTAGAATAATATCTGATATTATATTCTAGGGGTCATACCATCGTGCTACCAAGATATTTGTGATTTAGAAAAGGATTGTTCAACTCATTGGTATAGAGCGGTACATATAGGGCCCACTGTTGCCCAATATTTAAGAAATTGGAAATAATCCTATTTCTATATCCCATCAGCAGTAACTGGTGCATGGGTAATAATTTTGATGCTGTTAAGAACTCTCAAGTGCTTCAATACAACTTCAAGGGTACCAGCTAAAACCAGTAGCTTGTGACCCTGCTTAAGTACTCTTATATTACATTATCGTAATAAATGTATTTTCCTGAAATGATCGGAAGAGTTTCTTTCTAAGAAAGAAAGAGCTTTCATCGCAGAAGAAATTAAAGAAAAATTTTGCCCAGCAAACAATAAAAAGAGCCTTCTACTATGTTAATTACAAACTACTACAACACCATGACAAATTATTGTAAGCATAACGCAGAACACAATTCTTCAACTTACAAAGCTATAAAAAAAACTATTATGGGAGAATACCAACAGTAGAGGTAATATTCACTGATGATAGTTAGGAAAGGGGAAATTATGATGAGAGATAAGGGGTAGAAAAAATGAATTATATGACACATATGCTTGGCTTCTCAGGCAGGGCAAAACAGGCGATTTTGGGGGTTTTCCCCGAAGAAGTTTTGGTGAGTGCCTACCCACCAGGGGCTAATTGAATTCACCTGATTACATTGAGGAGATAAATGGAAAGACTTCCCAACGCATAGAAACAAGAAAGAAAAAGATTAGGCGGCGAATAACAAGATACTATAAGGTGCGGGTAGTCATACATGAATGCAAGCTTTTTATTGTGTTCTGTTTCAATGCATTTCTCTCTTATGTAAGATAAACTGCGGTAAATAAAAATATGTGAATAATAATATCACTTACAGTTATTATTTCTTTACTGCACATCGAATCACAGAACACATAAGAAATATTTAAATTTTAAGACGGAGGTCCCTTTTTTGCTTTTGTATAAAGAAAGGAATGGAATTACGTGCTTTTAAGTGCCATTTTCTAAGCTATCGACATTTTTATCCCGAAGCGCAGGCAGCATTGCTGCCGCAAGTTGGTCATTCTTGTGCTCCATTCGAGCACTTCGTGCTGAGAAATAGCGGTCTGTTAACATTCTCAAAGCAGTTAACTGGCTAGAATTTAATTCACTCACAAAGATAAACAATACATGAAATAATAAATATCATACGGCATATTACACTATAACAATCACTGTTAATGACTTGGCGTAGTTGAAAATCGACACGCTCCCATTACCATTCTTAACGAATGCCACTTATAGAGATTTGTGAAAATAAATCGTCCCTCTTCACCACGGCTATGTTGACCACTTAAATTATATTATTTTAAGGAGAATGAAAATATAAATTAAAGAAAACAAAGAAATTTATTAGTTTAATAGATAGAATGGCACACAAAGTGGTTACTTTTGCTGGTACCAACGTAGTGGTAAGGTATCAACTCCTTTATACAATGGTAGAGGGCAAGATTATCAATTATGTGAGAAATACTGAATCATCAGGGAGATGCTCCACTCGTGAACTCATGCCTCGTCAAATAAATAGTATTGACGAAATTCCTAGAAGAAAAATCAATCGTGAGTCGCTCTTTTGATACTTCTCCCCTTCATGGATGGATTTGTAGTTTGAATAACTACTTCATATTGGTTACAAGTTGGAACTAGGAAAGTGGCACATTGCTGAATCGCAAAAAAGGAGCACAAGGAACGCACCAAGAAAATAAAAAAGGAGTTTAAAGAATATATGGGTTTTATGGTTGATTGTCCAAAGCAAGGGTTTGGAAATACAAATGATGGCAATGCTGCTCGTAGGTTTTATCAAGAGACTGCGAAATCGGCTGAAATAACAGTAAGAGCATAAAAATTTGTGCTTTTTTTCTCAAATTAAGCTGTGAATGCAAATGCTTTTCCAGAATACGGCTTGAATACAGCTGCAATTTTTGAAAACCTTTATCCTTGGTATCCAATTCCAGTTAGAGTATATAAAATCTTCATTCATGGTGCTGACATAAGAAATGCCATGCCCCTTCCAATGAGCAACTTTTCCGAGGAATCGCAAGTATCCAGGAATAAAGACAGCAAAAGGTACAGAGAGCTTCACACCCGGAAATTGAAGAGGGAGCTGACAAACGAACACCTCTACTTCTTCAGCCTTCAGATCCGCTTCTATTTAAACCACGCAAACTGCCTCAGGAGAATAACAAAACCACCCCTTGAGACGCATTGGGACTTCTGCTTCCTCCGTACTTGGAAACGATTATGGCTTTTAATTCAAAGGACGAAGAGGACAGGGAGTGAACGAACTTGCGATGAATAGGTAGTCAAAGTGATAGGTTAATGTAACAAATTCTAACTTACTCCGCGTAAGATTCACTTTAGCAACAAATAAAACGACTAATAGCCTATGAAACTCAGTCGTATTACGCTGCGAGGAAACTACCACAAATTATATTTATTTTCAGGAACACATTTCAATCTTTCACCAATTTTCAACTACACCAGGTGAACTCGATGGCTTCCGCGGAGTCATTTAGATGGCATTGAAGGCCTTTCGGGCTCTCTTCAGTGAGTTTCCACTGTTGTAGACGACAGTTTCGACACCATTGCAGCTGTCGTCTTTAGGTCAGAAGTCGCTGCTGACCTGAAGATGACAGCTGCAATGCTTTCGTAACTGTGGTCTACGACAATGGAAACACAGAAGAGTGCCCAAAAAGCCTTCAATGCCTACCACACCAAGTCTTTAACAGTGATAGTTATAAAGTGTAATATGCCGTATGATATTTATTATTTCATGTAGGGTTTATATTTATGAGTTAACTAAATTCTAGCCAGTTTACCACTTTGAGAATGTTAAAAGACCACTATTTCTCAGCACGAACTGCTCAGATGGAGTGCAAGAATGAGCACCTTGTGGCAGCACCGCTGCCCGTGCTATGGGATAAAACGTTGATAGCTCCAAAAAAATGGCACTTAAAAGCATGTGATTCTATTCCTTCCTTTATACAAAGGCTTTCACTAGTCCTAGCTTATTGTCTCATCTCAAGATAATCAAATACTTTTTTTAAACGCCTAATTGCTGCCAGTAAAGTGCGTGGCCTAGCACCATATAAGAAGATCTTACCGTTGTCACTTAAAAACGACAAGAAAAAACAATTTGACAGATTATAAATGTAGTATAGGTTTCAAAATAAGTGAATCACGTAATTTTGTGGTGGAGAAATGCCTATGTCGAGTTATATTGGCTTTCTTTTCAAGTGCGAGAAAATGATTTTCAAGAGGTGGCGCTTGACTCCCAGATGTCCGTCTGCACTAGTCGAACATGTGTCATCAAAGGATGAAATTTCATTTGTTTTTTCATGAACTGATCGTTTCTTCAGAACGTTTAAAACACAAATTAAAGTGTTTGACAAAATTGATTTTTGACCGCTGAAGTGGGTCCACAGACTACTGTACGCTGGCGGAGCAGACAGGTCGAGACAGACAGCAACACACCGGTAAGCAAACCTTGCCCTGCCCCGAGGCTGGCCATCCAGCCCCGACCACGGCAAGAAGCTACCACTCACTAACAGCCACGATACGCGACGTGCGGCTGTGCTGCAACGCTTGGACATACGACAGGGCTAAAAACTAAAAGACTAGCTAACCAGCGTGGAATATTTTCCTATTCTACACACGCATGTCACAGTAATTGCTTGAACGAACTTTGATGAAAAAGATGAAATTCTTACGGTCAAGAGAAAGAAAGTAGGTTTAATGTTTGTGCGATAATACACTCTCTCTCTCTCCCCTTCCCTTCTTTTCTCCTGTAATTTTCTCCTCTTCCCTTTCTCACATTCTTGCTTATTTTATCTTTTTCCTCGCCATCGAAAAATTTTGGGGGGGGGAAGGGGTGGGGGTGTTTTAACCCACCCCTCCCCCCAGGCAAAAGAGGTCCACAGTTTTAAATTCTATCAAATAAATGGAGCATTACACTCCATCCATGCCAACCATGAGCATCAGGATTTCACAGAAAAATCTTAATCACATGAGTTTTGATTCTTGGCATTAATTAGGGGACATCAGGAGTCTCGCCACCATAGTAAACAGATTTCTGTTGATAAATAGGTAACCACAGAATAACAATTACAAAATTACTGTAATATAAAGAATAATCTTACCCTTTCTCTATTCTCCTTTTTTTTAGTATCTTAGCAAGCCTGTTAAGAGACCGCAGGGAGAGAGTGACAGAATCATTGGAAGAGGGGTCATCAATGCGAATTTGAGCCTGTTCATATGTCAAGGCATACCGTGACCTGTGGAAAGGAAAAATAATATTTAAAAGTAAATGTGAGATTTTATGTTTCCCAGGCATGTTTAGTGAATCTGAATTCAGAACCCCTGAAGACGAAGTTATTGTTCTTCGAAACATCGGGAAACATGGAGCTGCTACCCCAGTGGAATACCCAAGAGACCTTAATTTGTTTAAAGCAAAGCTTACACATATTGACATGACCCCCAAAAGGATATAATGATTAAAACTTTATGAAAAAGGTAATTTTACATTAATTACTTAATATTTCAACCAGTTGGATTTCTGAAAATTAATTATCACTACTAGATTTCAATGAAAATCTTAGCCTGATTACACACAATGTAGTGCCACGAAGGGGCACTAGGTGGTGGATAGGTGGAAATGGATAAAAATATATGAACATAAAAAGATGCTAAAATATTTCAGTATATTTCTCTCAACCAACCACATTTCAAGAAGAGGCTACACTTTACTTCACCATGGATAATAACACAAGAGAACCAGTAAGTACTATTTTTGTTGCTCATAGGCATTTTTTCACATAAAAACCCACAGAAAGCCACCCTCTGCCACATGCCTTGATGCCAAGTGCAGTTGCCATTACAAGACATCATCTAGAGCACACCAGAAATAACAGGTTCACCATCAATAGGCCCAAAGATAACTATGCAAAAATGGAACTTTTATGAGGTCTGAATGATAGTAGCAACCAGCCATCACAAATTTCTTACAGCAATGCAAATAAGTGGAAATTATCTCTAAAATCATGTCCTGAATCACATGGCAATTAAAAACTCCACTGGAAATGAGTATGAATTCCAACCATAAAGCTGTAACAAATGCATTTACAAACAAATGTAACAAAACAAATTTATGAATTAATATTTTCCTCTGGTGCATTTGTTATGGTATTTAATCATGTCTTTTCCATTTACACTAATGATTATGCACATACCATGAGGTCTCATTTTATTGCAATTACACAGTGACATGCGAACATGAATGTTTCAACAAATTTTCAAGGAGGTAAATGAGTAATGGTTGCTGAAAATTACAATGAATTAATGAGACACAAATTGTACAAATTTACTGAAAATAAGAGGAAACGTACCTAATGATAGATTTGCAGAATCTTGTATTGACAATCGTTGCATCCTCTGTCATTTCCCAAATACATGAAAATGCAAACCTTTCTTCTCCTCCACGAAGAGAACACAAATTTGAACTCAGTAATTCTGAAACAAAAGTGAAATTAGAGGGTTAGCTACACAAAACAAACAGAGTGTAAGATAACAAGGAAGAGATATGATTAGAATGTATGTGAGCAAGGAAGCTTCACTTCCTTAAGATTGTATATGACATAAACTATAGACTGGGACTTAATCTATTACAGAATCAATTTTTATAACAAATTATTAGAAAAACTTGAACTTTTGAGAATATAATGCATCTTACTATACCAAATAAATAATGTCTGGCAAAATGTCTCAAAAGACATTTTATGACAAGGTATATTGAGAAGGAAATATTTATTTCCATGACTACATTGACATCTCCTGTGAGAATGAATGACTTAATAACAGAGTAATTAAGCAACACCAATGTAATTTTACGTATTTAGCTATACTCCTTCCTCTTCCCTCTCTAGTTTGTCATTTTCAAGAGGAATAAATAACCACTAACAACCTACCTGGAACCATATCAATGCGATTATCTACAAGATAGACAGTAGTAGCACGCAGCGCAGCTTCTCGGTCAATTGCAGTGCCCGGTCTGATAAAATGAGATACATCAGCAATATGAACTCCAACTTCGAGAAGCTGTCCTCCCTGCTCATCATGTTTGTCAATATAGCGACAATGGAGGGCATCATCAATATCAGTGCAGCCTGGTGGGTCAACACTGCAGACATCGATGTGCCTGAGATCTGTTCTGACAGCTTCATCCTGTAAGAAAAAAGGTATGGAACGAATAATGTGAGCCTAATCCCCAACTGTGCTCCCATTGAAGTTTACTGGGAAAACATCACAGTAAAACTAAAGCAATCGAGGCTTTAAACATATGACATCATGTTGAAATCCACTTTGAGGTAATATTTTATTTCTCCTCCTCCTAACCCTCCACAGATGATGACTCAATCATTTTCAAATACAGTGAAACCTCTCACTTACGGAGAGTAACGGTTCTAGAAAATGTGTCCGTAAGTGAGAGGTGTCCGTAAGTTGGAGGTGACCCTAAGAAAACATCATTTTTACGCTTTATTTTACCACGCAAATATTATACTGTAGGAATTTAAGGCAGCTGAAAGAAATCCTTTTATTTCAAATATCACTTTGGATTAATTAAAAATAAATTGGAAATAATAAAATAACGTAATGCATTTACTCATATATATATATATATTTAACATTCTCGAAGCATTTACACATTTTAATATGTATACATACAAATACGTAGCTCACTTAGGCGTAAAGAAAGATTTTGGTTTGTTTAATTCTTTTTGTAACAAATTCTTTTTCAAAATTTAACTGTACATCAATAAGGCTACTTAATGCCTCGCTGTTGCCTATTGAAATGCAAAATTTTTTTAACAGTTCAATTTGATGCAACATACAGACCATGGTCAACTTTAGACAGCATGCTTTTTAAAATGGTCTGTAGAGGCATATGATACCACAAGCATCTCTTCCACTCTAGGCTCAGGCTCACTGTCATCACTTTGACTGATTTCGCCGCCTCCTTCATCAAGAGTACTTTTAATAATTTCTTCCATGTCAACCTCGTGGTCCATGGTCAACAAATTAGAATCAATGCTCACATATTCAGTACTTTCACCAGCATCATTTAACAAAATGTCTAACTGCAAGCCATCTGTAACATCTTCAATTCAATTTTACAGAACCCCGATTTAACAAAACAATTACACACGGTTGAACTTTTTATGTTTTTGATCACTCAATCAATTTAAAATATTGCATCAATAACAGTAATCGACTTCCCCACACGAGTGTGGGAATGCCCGTGGTCAACTTTAGACAGCATACTTTTTAAAATGAACAGTCAGTAGAGGACGTTGAAATTTTTGATGATGCCTTGGTCCATTGGTTGTAATACACTTGTAGTGTTTGGAGGGAAAAAAATTAATTTGATATTTTTGAACTTTAAATCAGGATGGGAAGGAGCATTGTCAAGAAACAGCACAATCTTTCTTTTTTCCTGTCCCATTTTTTTATCGAGTTTTTGCAACCACTCTGTCATTGTCTCTGTAGTCATCCAAGCCTTCTTATTTGATTTCCACGTAATGGGTAGTTTATCTTTACTTACTCCTTTGAAGCACCTTGGATTTTCAGCTTTTCCTATCAGCAGCAGTCTCAGAAAATCACCTTCTATGTTTGCGCCAAGTAAGACCGTCAGCCTCTCCTTAGACGCCTTCCCTCCAGAGCAATTTTCTGATTTTAGGGCCAGGGTTTTGTTAGGTAAGGCTCTAAAAAACAATCCTGTTTCATCTGCATTGTAGATGTCCCTGGGTTCGAAGTTTTCTAGCAGCACAGGTAACCTTTCAATCCACTCCGTTGCACCTTCTTTGCACACCTCTGCAGCCCCCCGCACACAGCTTTAAACACGATATTACGTCTTAAACGGAATTTTTCCAGCCACCCATTTGAGGCCTTGAAGTTCTCTATACCCAGTGCCACTGCAACTTCAAGCGCTTTTTCCTGTAAAAGTCGTCCGGAGACTGGCAAATTATTTGCCCTCACTTTCGTGAACCACTCGAAGAGAACAGCGTCCAATTTGTTTCTCGAAGGAATCACTTTTTTAACGTTTTCATTATGATTTTCCATCCACAACTTCATGATGGTCTCCTTCTGCTTCAGAATATCAGCGATTTGAGTCTTACTCACACCAAAATGAACTGCTAATTTACGAACACCACTCTTTTCTTTATCCGTAAGTTCCAACACCTGCACTTTCTCTCGTAAGGAAAGAATTTAACCCTTCAGCATCGCGTAATAAAATCGAGATGCCCCCTAGCACCGAAAACAGTATGAACTGTCACAACATACAAGTGATGGCAAGGTGGCACAGTTGGAGAGGTGCGAAAGGTACTGAAAGTGCATGATCTGTCGAAAGCCCTTAGAGTTCTACGTCCAACAGTAGAAGACGGCTGGTAATTGGCAGCGTATGAATCATAGGCAGCCGATTGCTCGAGGGCAGCGGTCACCTTACGTGCGTCTTACCGAGGCCTCCTTCGTGGCCGTGTCCGCTACCCTTGGGGCCTAAGCCTCCGTGAGGGGCTCCTTCGTTTAGGATTAGCATTTCCAAGAATTCATTCCAGAACACACTTCTGTTTATCCCCCCTCTGCGAGTTGTGTTATCTGTAGACTGCTGCATACGAATCATAGGCAACTGCTTGCTTGAGGGTCCTACGCGTGTCTGGCCGAGGTACTCTTTCGTTTGGGATTAGCATATCCAAGAATGCATTCCAGGACACCCTTTCATTCATTCCCCCCCATATGCGTATTCTTATCTACGATCTTGTATCTTCACAGGTTTGACCATTTTCGCTGTCCTCTTTCCCCCAGCTATTCATAAACGCTATTTTTAGAGGAAAAAACTTTCCATTTTTGAGAGATGGGTCAGAAAACCCATGGCGATGGTGTCCGTATAAGAGAAAAATTGTGCCCAATAAGGTGTCTGTGTCCGTGAGTGGGAGTGTCCTTATACCAGAGGTTCGATCCTTATACAAATGCATATCCTTCTGCCGGGGAATTGAATACTGTCCTTAAGTCAGAGGTGTCCGTAAGTCAGAGGTATCCGTGAATGGAGGTTTCACTGTATAGGGAATCTACCACCCATACACACTCCTAAGTTTGTACATACGAAATTTCATCTACATGAAATACATGAAACTGCCAGTGAAGTCACCACTGACCAGCCTGAGTGACAGTGGGGGTAACATCCTAGCCTGCTAACCCAAAGGCACCTGGCCAAGTCCCACCTGTGTGAGTTTTCCTCCAGCATGGCCATTAGTGTTTGTGTGTGGTATAAGGGTTGAGTAAAAAGGAACTGCACAGCACTATTTCCACTTTAAATAAAGTCATCATTACTGTCATTCTTCTCAAGAGGTTGACGAGAACTACTGAGAGAAGGGTTGTACCCACGTTTTGACCAGAATTGGTCCGAATTGACCCTCCATGGGTCCCCGACTCGAGGACGTACTTCGGCAGACTGCACGGCGTCAACCTGTAAATTGAGCCAGAGAGATACCCAATCCCAAATAATTGGGCAACGGGCTCTATCGGTCCACAAAGATGTGCGGTAGGTTTTTCGCGAAAGCAAGACCGACGGCCACTCGTGTCAGTTGTTTGGGGTAACCAAACTAATACAAGCATTTCGGGGAGGCGGAGGCCCTTGAGGTCCATTTGACCTCAATCCGCCTCATTGGTGTCGGCCTCGAGGGGTCAAGGACTAGGGGGAGGCGGGGCCCATTGTCGTCCTTTTGACGGCAATCCACCTCATGGTGTCAGCCTCCTAGTGGCTGTATTTTGCTAACCCTTCCCATTCCTTTATCATTCCATTTCTTCCCGCTACTTACCCATCCCGGTGATGAGCGAAGCTTCAGACCGGGGGGTAGGTTTTTACCCCAGTGAGGAGACTCGAGAATCACCTGTCATTATTCACAACTCTAGTGGCTTCAGCAGCACTTAAAAGAGTTTCAGATCCAATGATTATGTAAAAAGCCTACACACAACGCAATTCATCAATCAGGCTGTTTCATCATTTGCTACAAACCTTCAATTTTTGGCACACTAAAATCAACATTTGATTTGTATTTTATTTTCAAAACGAATAGCTTTCTTTGGCTACACTGAAACGAAAAATTGCTAGCCATATTGATAGATGAGGGAATCATTTAGTGACCAATCATGGATTCCATTCCCATTTCTGTTACCATGAAAGAGTGAGAATGTTCGCATAAATTATCAGCCATAAGATGCAAGCAGATGATTCAGAGGCTTATTATCACCATTTCCAATTTTAAACTAGGCTGGATGTGATTCAACACACATTCAATATCTCCATGTGACCAAATGAGCAAACCAACTCCATTTATAAGTGTATTAGCCAAGGGTAAAACTTTATCACCCATCAAATTTTTTACCAACCAGATTCAATAACCACACTCCATTCACCCACTGGTACTCTGAAAAGCAATTTTGATTCACACAGCAGTGCTCACAAAAATGAGTCTCGACACAAGGTGGGCCATAAAAATAATTTTTGAATCTGGGATTTCAGGAGCTGGGAAAGAAATGGGAGATTATAACAAAGCAAAATGGGGAGATACACCATTATGATCAATGTTTGCCCTCCATTACCAGCAGCTTTGAGGTTAATTTATCCTTGAAGAACCTCTGCCATTGGAAGGGAAAAATTGGTCTCGTTAAAATGGTTACATGGATACACTATTTTTACTTGTGTAGAGTTCAACTTTTTGGGACAAAACTTTAGATCTGAAAGTAGAGAGGTCAGACTATACACGAGTCATTCATTGGACAGCTTCAATCTTATCATGAAAAAATTAGGTTAATTATTCCCAGGCCATTGGATATCACCAGTGCAGTAAACCGATCTCCAGATCTGCCAAAACCATGTGAGGATTTGAATAGAGTTAAGCGGGCTTGAGAAACATCATAACAGATGATGAGACCAAAGCTTATGGTTATGTCACAGAAACAAAAGAAGTCTTTGCAGTGGATGAGAAAGTCATCAACGAGATTGAAAAGAGCATTCCAAATTTCCTCATAAGTCAAAGTGATGCTCATTGTATTCTTTGATTAGAATAGGATTGATAACTAGTCATATGTACCATCAATAAAGAGTTATTTGCTGGTAATGTGGTGTTAGAAAGGGAGGCTGATAAAAAATAAGAGGCCCAAGGCTTCGGTAAATAGAATACAAGTATCCCTTGTCAACCGCGGTTTTGTTAACCGCAGCCCTAGAGTATCCGCGGTTTGTTTTTTGAGGACAGGCCTTCTCAACCGTGGGGTTTCCCCATTAACCGTGGTCTACGAGTTGCCCAATGCGACTGCATCCAAATTTTACCAAGCTTTGCTGATCAAGGAATGTATTTTAATTTTCCGCTGTTGTATTCTGCGGCTATTTAAAACTATTTTCCTTCAAAAATCAGTCTTTTGCAAAAAACTCACCAATTTAAAGCCATGATTTTCCCATGCTGCGGAAATATAGCACGCTTTTAATTAAGTTTTTTAAACCAAGCGAGAATTTACCCATGAACACTATCGCTTAAATACAGTTATTCCCGGGGCTTTAACAATGTTAGCCAGGATTGTACATGATGGAATTCCCTTTCACTGTTTGCAAACCAGACCCCATCGAACATGTCCCTTGCGCCAAACGTTGCCATACGATAATGTGCCACTATATTATTGTTTATATACGTCGTATCATCTTGTATTAAGAGAAGAATATGTGAAAGGAATCGTTTTTTAATTTAGAGTTCAGTTTTATAATATCATGTTATGTAATAATAGATACTTGAAAGCCAATTTCATCAAAATACATGATAAACAAATGAAGTAATTTAGAAGTTGAGATTCGCATCGACTGCCTATTATCCCAACTGCGCTATTTACTTTTGTATCTCCAGAGGGCAAAACCTAACTCTCAGGTTGAAACTCAGGCTCAAGCTAACTCGGTTGAAACATGAGTGTGCGTACTGAAGCCCCAGTTGTTTTCTGAGCGACGCCTTAATTTTACATGAGATGTGATGGAATCGAAGCGAAAATCAAGTGAGGAGAACAGCAGTTTTGAAAAACAGGCGAGACATAATGATACTGCATAAAAAATTGAAAGTGCTGGACTCATGGAGAATCCTGTGCTTCTGTTGCCAGGTCGCTGGGAGTGAACAAATCCACCATTAGAACAATTTAATAATGTGAGCCATCAATACGAACTAGTGGTGAAAGGGGAACTAGTGCAAGTGTAAAAGTGACCTACATGCTACGAGATTGTAATGTGGAAAAAAACAGAAAAAGCATTGAATGTTTGGATTGAGTCTCAGACACAAAACAGAGTGTTATTAAACTCACCAAAGATCCGTGAAAAAGCCCTGCAATTACATAAATATTTCATGTCATCTGGAGAACGCAGTGGTAACAGAGAATTTACTGTAAATAAAGGTTGGGTCGAGAATTTCAAGAAGGTAAATAATCTCCATTATGTGAATATGTTTGGTGAAGTCACCTCGGTGGACCACATTGCTGCATATTAGTATCTTGATAATTTTAGGAAGCTCATTGGTTACTCAAGGGAGGAAGTTTTCAATGCCGATGAAACGGGACTTTTATCTAAGAGAATGCCTTCACGGACTTTTATCTCCAAGTCCGAAAAAACTGCTCCAGGATTCAAGGTCAGCAAAGACCTCATTACCCCTATGCAATTAATAAAATTATATGCAAATTAATATGCAATTAATAAAATTATAAACTCAACTTGAATAAAAATTTAATGATACCCACAAAATGTTTTGCCTCTTCAATTTCTCATACCACTCAAAAATAAACATACATCCAATCTGTAATTCACCAATTACAGATTATCCCAAATAATGAGAGATACATGAATCAGTGATTATTGAATTGGAGATTGTTTACTGTCTATGAATACATAAATCAAATAATCAATGATTGACGAATAATCGTAGATCCAGCAATCATTGATTATTTATCCCGTCTATGAATACCGGCCTCAGAAACTTTTTTTTCTATTTTCTCATGAAACATGGACAATGGTGGGAATAAACGTGGGTTTATTCATGGTGAAGCCATGAATTTTAGGGATGGTGACTGTAACAGGTATCCCAGACCTATTTCCCCATTATTTAATCGTATCTTTTTTCCGTTCAAGCACTCAATGAATTAAAATTGCTGCTAAAAGCGCACGGCAGTGAGTTAGTACGTGGCGCCACACATTATTTATAACCAAAAGAGAATTGTTAATAATATATATTATGGAAATGCAGGTAACAGTTAAAACAATAATAAAATAAGAGAAAAATTGCCTCAAGCTACCATTTTCCCCGTCACTCAACATCTAAATTATCCGATACTAAAATTTGATAAATAACTGTGTGACTCGGCACTTGTGAGAGATAAATGCACTAAAATTCAAGCATTTTACACAATTGATAGATTGTATTCGGCAATGCTGATTCATTAGTGGTCTATGTCAGCAAATAAAGACCATTTTGACGCGATTTCTTCCCAAAGCTTATAAAAATGAACTCAGTTTCTCTGAAGGGACTAGGTCTGACGTTCGTAATTTAAAAAATTTCATTTTGTTTATAGTGCCATGAATTTAGCATAGGATTCTCGTCAGGACCGACAGTTTTGCTTCGCAAAATAGAAACTTCATAATTTCGTGCTTCGTATTATTGAGTTTCTACTGCATATAGCTCCATTCTCGAATGCATTCCAACAGTGGAAGAAGCTTTGAGCACATTGCATTCATGGAGGTAAGAAAGCAATGAAGGCAAAACATCTGAGCTGTCTCTATGAAAGGAAAAACTGAGAATTCTCATGCTAAAAACTTAAGTTTGAAGCTAATCTGAAGGGTAGAACAAAATCATTACATTATCATCAAAATCATTCAAGAGTTACCATTGTTATAGCCATTGGATATTCAAGACTGAACCTTATATTATTGCAAGTGATTTGAAAAATCAAAAATAAACACCTGTGCACAGTTTCCAATGCTTTTCTTATGAGAGTGTGAAAAACAGACCCTTGACAGGGTCTTAAGGGCCCTGAGGGAATTTAACATAGCCTATGTTTGTCCTAATACAAATATAAACACACATGCAAAATTTAAAGACAATTGGTCTGGGTGTTCAAAAGAGTATGAAGAATGTTCACACAAACACACATTGTTATATCCATCTTAATACATAAAGACATAAGTAAAAATATTATAGGAGAAAGGTGGGTATCAGAAAAATACCTCAGGAGTGATAATCCAAGGTAACTTGGGCAGATCGGCGAGAACTGCTTCTGAGAAGGCACTGTGGGGCACATCATGCTCCAACAGAAGCACTTCATTTTCCGTCTCACGGTCTCCAATTGGGCCAAGAGCTCTTACAAAGTGACCCTGGAAAGAGAGAAAGTTGATTGAACATCATGGTTATAGTGAATGTTGAATCATATTTACATAACATCACACTAGTCAGTTTTACATTACAATAAGAGTGAAAACACATTATCTTAGATAATCTAGCATTTTTCACAATTACTGTAAGCAAGGAAATAAAAATCTCCACTTCAACAGAAAGTAATTTTGGTCTCATCACATAAGTAATGGGATAAAAAAATATATTGTTAACCTTAAATAATAATGAAATTTGCCCATTTAAGATCCAATTTAGAGGAATAATAACAACATGATAATTTCTTACGATGAAAATAAAAGGCACATCAAACAATTTTGATGTTTTCAGGAATAAAACTTATGTTGAGTTTGACATCATTGATACACATACCTGTGGATAGCGTGAATGCCGCGGCCAAGAGTCAATAGCTACAATAATCCTCTGAGAAGCAAGAACTTCTGCTTGCCTTGTTTCAATACGAACTTTAGGTATTTTCCGCTCAGCTGGCACAAAAAGATGCCTCGTTGACTGCAATAAACAAAGGGAACAGACAATGACCAAAAAATGTTGTTTTATAAATATACACTAAAGAAGCGAGAGGAAGTGCAATCCCTCATCAATGCAAATTGGTCAGAAATTTGATTTTAAGTTTGAGATTAAATTGTCTAGTCCAACAAAAAATGTTCAACTATTCACTGATAAAAAGATGCCCCTGAATAATTTAATAATTACAGGACTACAGAAAATCCTTGACACAACAACATTTATTGATACAAGGTTCATTTGGCCAATGCAGATGATGGTGCAGCATGCAGGAATGTTTGGAGTGAGATTACCCCTCTTTACCATGGAGGAATACAACGATATTAACCTCTAGAGAGACACGCTCAAAAATATTCATTTGTAGAGTAGTCAGGCAAGTCCAGCACTTCACGAGAATATCGGTGGCCATGCTGGAATCAACCAAAATAACGAGGCAAAATAATATCTTGATGAATTGTTGTAAAAAGTTATAATGTGCAAGTGAACAAAAGAAGCTGCCGAGAGATTCATTGAGGAATTCAGAATATTTTAATACTATGAAGTCCTCATTATTTCAAACTAGACTGCCTGCATCCTCCGTTACAGGCTCTGAGGCATCTAATTCAATTCTAGTCCCGAATTTGATTCTGAGTTTTTGGCGCTGATTTCAAAATTGAATTCAGTTTTGACAGAAACATCATGTAAAATAGCCTAAAGAACCAAATCCTCTCACCACTGATTATTGCTCCAGGGTCAAGATTGAATAGTGCTAGCAAGTCACATCCACTTACTTTTATTAATTTTAATTAACTTAAATAAAAAAACTAAGAATTAGCATCAATGGATACTAATCCCACTATAATTTGTCCACTAGGAATATGCCCAGTCTTAATCATTACCATATATGGTTAACTGCAGGAAGGTTACACACTTATTGCAGATGACAGTGCTTCTCAGTTCAAACTTTTCTCTCATGCAAAGGTTCAGGTATTAATCTGGAATAATGGGGGACTCAACTTCAAAACATGCAGTACAATGGATACAACTCACAGATTTCCCAGGGGTAACTTGGAGAATCCCACAATACTGACGCCACTTTCGCCGTATAATCGCCACCACTTTTCCAGTGGGAATACGTTCCTTCGCTTTGCTTTTGTCATCATCTTTACTTTTTCTTGAGGCACCAGCAGACACCGCTTTAATCTCTTTATCTTCTTCTACCATATCACCTAGGAGGAGAATAAATATACAAAGTCAACTACCAGGTAAAATTGAAAATGAATAATATTGAGTCTCAAGAAAGATAGATTTTACATCTATAAACATACTACCCTACAAGCCTAGGCAGGCATAGGCGTGTGTTAGAACACCAGCAGTGTAAAGATGTAACAGATTAGGTTTTGGGAAATGAAATGGAGATGTGTACAATGGGAGTGTATTTAGTGGAGCTCAGTTTTTACTGTGGTCACTTATTGTGCACAGAAAGAATGAGTTTTTGTACCTATCTGTTCAGCAATGTATCTCTGTTATTTTATCGCTTCTGTCAGACCTAGAGATGTAGTGAGGCGTCATTAAAACATTTTCTGTGTCACTTTGAAACACACCAGTCCTAAATTTCTCAAGCAACCTAAGCCCAGCATGCAGCCTCCTAGTCTCTAGGGGCTCCCACCTTAATCTCTCTAAAAGTAATGAAACACTATATGTTTGCTCATAGCAGTTTTTAACAAAGTGTGCAGCTTTTATTTGTATTTTATTAATTCTTTTTGTTAAATATTTCTAAATTTCAAAATTTCTACAGGTGAAATTAGACAAAAGGAGCATAAAAGGGATTTTAGAAATTTTAATTTTAACGGAAGCAACTTTGCCCGACATCTTTTAATCCACGGACATAAAAGTGATTTTACTATGACACCTCTCCATTTTGCAACTGACAGACGTAAGCTGAATGCTTTAGAACAACTAGAAATTTTTAAAAATCAAGCTTACTGTGATAAATTTCTTGTTAATGAATGTATGCTCCCTGCCTATTCCCCCATCCTCAAAGCTTTAATCCCCTCCACTTTGTCCTCCTAGCCCCCCTCCCTTCCCTCCCGTGACCACCCTCTTCCTGCATTGTTCTTCCCCCCCCCTTTCCCCACCTGGTAATGTTTACTATATAAGGCCTGCACATCGGCCTCCATTTACCTGAAGATGATGAGAATGCAAATTGAAACCTGGGTCGTTGTTTTAATAAATCAAGTGGTTTTTGTAAAAGTTGACATCTTAAATTTTTTAATGATGGAATACCACCAAGTGAGACTGACGAAAGTGAGTGAGAGGTTGAAATTTATATAAATTAAAATCATTATAAAATAAAACAAAACACTCACTTCAAATCAATGCATTTAAAATCCTGCAAAGTCCTCAAATTCATCATCTGACACAAATAGCTCCTCAGGTACATCCTCACTTTCGGCTGTTGATAGTTTGGGGGTTGTCTTTTAGGGCTTAAACTATAAAAATTTGACGAAAATTTACGCCTCGTCTTACCTGAAGGTCGTCTTATCCGCGGAAATATATGGTAATTCCAAAATATTGAACTGTATCTTAACTGTAACTTAAGATTAATGCTCTTGACTTAAAAAAACCACTGATATTCAGAGAAAACCATACAGAAATTGAAGAGGATTTATTACGAGTCATAAAAAAACAATGATTTTATTTAAATACTAAGCAATACAATGCTTACAGTAAATATTTACTCATGACAGTTTTTCTGGTTGAAAATTTTCCATTTATGAGGGAATGAAATTAGTAATTTGGTGAGGGTCAAAATTACAAGTTGGTACAAAAATCACAGGTGAATGTGAGGAAGAGGTCTATTCAAAGAATCAGGAGATGAAACAGCGTCTTTCATTAATCATCTTTTTTCCCTTCATAAGATACATAAGGCAAATTATGTGGAATTAATTGTTTCCTCGTTAGCTAGCTTTATTTCCCTAGTAATAACAAACTTCCTAGCTAATAACCTCTATATTAAAGGATTCCCCAAGAAGAACAAGATTTGGAATATAACAAAAAATATATCCTTATACACAAAAACAAATAGTAATACATAATCTGTCATTAAATAATTCAGTTTGATGCCTAACAGAATCAAACAATAAATGAAAATGCATTTAAGGAGATTAAAGGAACAACAATTAGGAAAAAGAGCACTGGAAAAATAAAGCATCACAAATAGAAAAATTATCTCAAGTAATCCTAAGTTGGGGAGCAACTTCTGGTAACAATTTTTGAGAGTCAGCATTTGAGAATATCAAATTGCAACACAGCTTAAATTATCGGATGAATAAGCATATTTGTAACACATTTAATAGTGGCATCACGGTAGATAAAATAATAATACTTAATTAGTCACCTCGAGCATTACAATTGCTGTAGACAAAAACTATGTTCACCAAATCCAGTGATATAAATTTTCAAAGGCATCCTTTGAGGAGGACACAGGATGGCACCATAAAGTTATTTAAATATTTTTTTTTTTTTGCTTGCCGGACAATTCTGTTGGCCCATATGCCCCCAGAATCCTGATAGGCTGCTAAGCCTGTCATCATGTTTTCCAGGGACCAGACCAACAGAACTTGACACACATCCATGCCCTGGGTGGTGAAAAACCCACCCAGGCAGGACTCGAACCCGCGACCCTCGGATTAGTAGGCGAGGACTTTATGTAAGACTTTATGCGAGACTGTTATGTAATCATACTGCATCTACCTTCATCGCCAGCTTCATCCTGTAAGACCACTTCACATGGAGAAGACCACTCCTCTTCCGGAAGTAGTTCAACAGCCACTGTGTCTCCATCAACAGCTCTGTTGAGACCAGACCTGCCCTGGACAAGTACCTGGAATTAAAATAAAAGAGTGGCCCAACGATGGGCCATGTGAAGGTTGAATAAATGCTAGGCATTTGAATATAATCAAGAACTTTGTTGGGGCACAAATAATGTAACTGACAAATTAATCACACCACATATTACACAACTAGCCAAGTATTAGGGGAGTTTACATTCATGTTGAGCATTACATCCAGGTTAAAAAAACATGGTTGGACAAGGTTGGAAGTAAGGATTATCCAGACATAAGCAGTTGGCATAAAACTTGATCACAGAAGAATCCACACTATATCCAAATTAGTGTTCAATGCTGACAAAAGCCAAATATCATCCTCCAGATGTTATCCGCTGACAATGATTGTAGCCTATTACTGCTTGCCCTCATTTAGGCATTCAATTGGCATGCATCTAATATCTAGTGTTTCATTAGGTTCAATATCATGCTCATATCTCTGTTGTTTGTTAATAGTTTCCTTTCACTTCAAAGAAACATTTTCTTGCAATGGGTAAGTACACATTAACAAGACCACCAAACACAACCAACAATTAAATACTTAAACGGAGGGTTAGAAGCATTTATGTCTCTCCATTTGCTTCCATTCATGTCATGTTCTTGCTACTTCACACCACATATATTAAATTCAAAATTTCACCTATCTTGCATCCTACTTTTACAAGGTTAATCAAGACATTCATATTTTAAATGAAAAATCTAGATTGATTCAAGTGCAACAAAATCAGAAGGAAGCAAATGATGTCCAGGAAAGATACCTTGCACACAAAAGCAAAGTTAAATGTACTGATGAGATATCAAAGACTTATACTAACATGTATGATCTCAGGTTTTCCCGGTGTATCAGTTGCAGGAAGGTTTCTCGGGTTTTCCACCGGTTGATATTCTGCATCTCTCCCGACGTTTCGAACAGCGACTTGCTGTTCATCCTCAGGGGATCTTCTGAATGCCGTATTCTCAAAGTGGTCCGGTATATATACATCCCGTTCATGGTCAGGTGTAATCTGATTGGCTCTCGCGTGTTACGCTTTTCCCGCCATTTTTGTCATATATAAAGGTGTTCACTATTGGTTTCCACGCATTGCTGATTTGAAACCCGGTGTCTCTGTTGATGTTGTTGCGGTTGATGCGGATGTGAATGGCTTCCTTGACGAGGCGGTCCCAGTAGCCATGTGCACGGCAGAGCAGTTTCGTCTCCTTCCATTGTATGGCATGGTCCTCATTGATACTATGCTCTGCCACCGCGGATTTTTCCGGTTGGGCCAGTCGCAAATGCCTCTGATGTTCTTTCGTCCTCGTTTCAATTGTCCGACTGGTCTCTCCAATGTATGTCTTCCCGCACTCACATGGAATCTCATAAACTCCTGGTGTCTTCAGACCGAGAGGATCCTTCACTTTTACTAGTTGGTCTCTGAGTTTTGGAGGTGGTAAATGAACGGTCTTAATATTGTATCTGTTAAGGATACGTTGGATTTTTCCCGATATGGTGGAGACATAGGGAAGGAAAGCTTTGGAGATAGGCTCTTCTTGCGGCTCCCGTATGCCGTCAGTGGGCTGTCTAAAGGCCCTCTTCAGGGCCATGGAAATTTGAGTTTCACTATAGCCATTTTTCCGAAACGTCTTCTTCAGATGTTTTATCTCATTCGGGATGCTCTCGGTATCAGGAATGTTCTTGGCTCTGTGCAATAGGGTAGACAGCACAGCCTCCTTCTGTGATGGGTGGTGGTGACTCTGATTGCTCAGATACAGGTCCGTATGAGTCGGTTTCCTGTATATGCTGTGTCCCAGGGTTCCATCTTCCTTTTTCCGGATTAAAATGTCGAGGAACGGGAGCTGGCCATTTTCCTCTTTTTCCATGGTGAATTTAATGTTAGGATGCTGGCTATTCATGTGGGCGAAGAACAGGTCTAGGGCGTCCGTTCCGTGTGGCCAGATCAGAAATGTGTCGTCCACATATCTAAAAAAGCATTTGGGCTGCAGTGGAGCTGAGTTGAGGGCCTGCTTTTCGAAGTTTTCCATGTAAAAATTCGCAATTGCTGGGGATAACGGCGAACCCATGGCTACACCCTCCGTTTGCTCGTAGAATTTTCCATCGAAGGAAAAATAGGTCGAAGTCAGCACATGATGGAATAGCTTGACCGTGTCAGAGTCGAATCTTTCTGCCAGGAGTCGCATTGTGTCAGCCAATGGTACACAGGTAAAGAGTGATACCACGTCCAGACTGACAAGGATGTCAGAAGTGTCCACTCGAATCTCCTTTATTGTCTTGACGAATTCCAGCGAGTTCTTGACATGATGGTCACTAACGCCCACATGTGGTGCAAGTATGCCGGTTAGATGTTTAGCCAAATTATAAGTTGGCGAGCTTATGGCGCTGACGATTGGTCTAAGTGGAACTCCTTCCTTATGTATCTTCGGTAATCCGTAAATTCTGGGAGGCACCGGTGCTTCTGTTCTAAGGTACCTTGCTGTCTCAAATGGGATTCCCGCTTCTTTGATGAGCTTGATAGTCCTTCTGTTTATAGAGTCCGTGGGGTCCCGTGGAATTCTCTTGTACGAGTTGCTTGTGAGTAACTCATGCATCTTCTCATGATAATCCACGGTTTTTATGAGAACGGTAGCGTTGCCCTTGTCGGCTGGTAGGATGGTTACTGCAGTATTTCTCTGTAAGGCTCGCAGAGCAGTCATCTCTTTGAAATTGATATTGGACTTGGGCAGTACTGCTTTCTTCAAAGTCATGGATATCTCAGCTCTTATGTCTTCCGCGGCGTCCTTGGGTAGTTTACGCACTGCTTGCTCTACTCCACCGATGATGTCGCTAAATGGTATTGATCTTGGCGTTGGTGCAAAGTTCAGACCCTTAGAGAGAACAGCGATCGTGTCTTCGTCGATCCTCTCGTCAGTAAGGTTTATAACCAAACGGTGGCGATCTGGTATCTTGGCTTGTCTTTTTGTTCTTGGTAGACGCTCAAACTTCTGTTTCAATCTCTCCGTGTCTCGGTTATGCAATGAATCGCCCAAGGCTGTAGTGGCCAGATCAACATATTCCCAGTCCATCGGTGAGAGAAAGGAAGAGAGGCGTAGGTGGAGATCTCTCAGGGTTTTGGCGTTGCGATCCAGTATCCGTCGTTTGTTCTGAATTTGTTCTCTGAGTAGAGCCAGGCTCGTCCGGTGGAGAATTCGATCCACCTTCGTCGACTTAAGTGATGATTTCACCTTGGCAAAAGTTGGAATAGCCTCTTCGTCACGGCATTTCAGAAGAAAAGCAAGACTGCATAGTAGTTTTGCTTTCTCCTTGCGTAGGTCCGACAGTTTACGGACGTTGCGATGTGTCTCCTCCCCGTAGAGGTGAGTGATGTATGATCTCAGGTTTTCCCGGTGTATCAGTTGCAGGAAGGTTTCTCGGGTTTTCCACCGGTTGATATTCTGCATCTCTCCCGACGTTTCGAACAGCGACTTGCTGTTCATCCTCAGGGGATCTTCTGAATGCCGTATTCTCAAAGTGGTCCGGTATATATACATCCCGTTCATGGTCAGGTGTAATCTGATTGGCTCTCGCGTGTTACGCTTTTCCCGCCATTTTTGTCATATATAAAGGTGTTCACTATTGGTTTCCACGCATTGCTGATTTGAAACCCGGTGTCTCTGTTGATGTTGTTGCGGTTGATGCGGATGTGAATGGCTTCCTTGACGAGGCGGTCCCAGTAGCCATGTGCACGGCAGAGCAGTTTCGTCTCCTTCCATTGTATGGCATGGTCCTCATTGATACTATGCTCTGCCACCGCGGATTTTTCCGGTTGGGCCAGTCGCAAATGCCTCTGATGTTCTTTCGTCCTCGTTTCAATTGTCCGACTGGTCTCTCCAATGTATGTCTTCCCGCACTCACATGGAATCTCATAAACTCCTGGTGTCTTCAGACCGAGAGGATCCTTCACTTTTACTAGTTGGTCTCTGAGTTTTGGAGGTGGTAAATGAACGGTCTTAATATTGTATCTGTTAAGGATACGTTGGATTTTTCCCGATATGGTGGAGACATAGGGAAGGAAAGCTTTGGAGATAGGCTCTTCTTGCGGCTCCCGTATGCCGTCAGTGGGCTGTCTAAAGGCCCTCTTCAGGGCCATGGAAATTTGAGTTTCACTATAGCCATTTTTCCGAAACGTCTTCTTCAGATGTTTTATCTCATTCGGGATGCTCTCGGTATCAGGAATGTTCTTGGCTCTGTGCAATAGGGTAGACAGCACAGCCTCCTTCTGTGATGGGTGGTGGTGACTCTGATTGCTCAGATACAGGTCCGTATGAGTCGGTTTCCTGTATATGCTGTGTCCCAGGGTTCCATCTTCCTTTTTCCGGATTAAAATGTCGAGGAACGGGAGCTGGCCATTTTCCTCTTTTTCCATGGTGAATTTAATGTTAGGATGCTGGCTATTCATGTGGGCGAAGAACAGGTCTAGGGCGTCCGTTCCGTGTGGCCAGATCAGAAATGTGTCGTCCACATATCTAAAAAAGCATTTGGGCTGCAGTGGAGCTGAGTTGAGGGCCTGCTTTTCGAAGTTTTCCATGTAAAAATTCGCAATTGCTGGGGATAACGGCGAACCCATGGCTACACCCTCCGTTTGCTCGTAGAATTTTCCATCGAAGGAAAAATAGGTCGAAGTCAGCACATGATGGAATAGCTTGACCGTGTCAGAGTCGAATCTTTCTGCCAGGAGTCGCATTGTGTCAGCCAATGGTACACAGGTAAAGAGTGATACCACGTCCAGACTGACAAGGATGTCAGAAGTGTCCACTCGAATCTCCTTTATTGTCTTGACGAATTCCAGCGAGTTCTTGACATGATGGTCACTAACGCCCACATGTGGTGCAAGTATGCCGGTTAGATGTTTAGCCAAATTATAAGTTGGCGAGCTTATGGCGCTGACGATTGGTCTAAGTGGAACTCCTTCCTTATGTATCTTCGGTAATCCGTAAATTCTGGGAGGCACCGGTGCTTCTGTTCTAAGGTACCTTGCTGTCTCAAATGGGATTCCCGCTTCTTTGATGAGCTTGATAGTCCTTCTGTTTATAGAGTCCGTGGGGTCCCGTGGAATTCTCTTGTACGAGTTGCTTGTGAGTAACTCATGCATCTTCTCATGATAATCCACGGTTTTTATGAGAACGGTAGCGTTGCCCTTGTCGGCTGGTAGGATGGTTACTGCAGTATTTCTCTGTAAGGCTCGCAGAGCAGTCATCTCTTTGAAATTGATATTGGACTTGGGCAGTACTGCTTTCTTCAAAGTCATGGATATCTCAGCTCTTATGTCTTCCGCGGCGTCCTTGGGTAGTTTACGCACTGCTTGCTCTACTCCACCGATGATGTCGCTAAATGGTATTGATCTTGGCGTTGGTGCAAAGTTCAGACCCTTAGAGAGAACAGCGATCGTGTCTTCGTCGATCCTCTCGTCAGTAAGGTTTATAACCAAACGGTGGCGATCTGGTATCTTGGCTTGTCTTTTTGTTCTTGGTAGACGCTCAAACTTCTGTTTCAATCTCTCCGTGTCTCGGTTATGCAATGAATCGCCCAAGGCTGTAGTGGCCAGATCAACATATTCCCAGTCCATCGGTGAGAGAAAGGAAGAGAGGCGTAGGTGGAGATCTCTCAGGGTTTTGGCGTTGCGATCCAGTATCCGTCGTTTGTTCTGAATTTGTTCTCTGAGTAGAGCCAGGCTCGTCCGGTGGAGAATTCGATCCACCTTCGTCGACTTAAGTGATGATTTCACCTTGGCAAAAGTTGGAATAGCCTCTTCGTCACGGCATTTCAGAAGAAAAGCAAGACTGCATAGTAGTTTTGCTTTCTCCTTGCGTAGGTCCGACAGTTTACGGACGTTGCGATGTGTCTCCTCCCCGTAGAGGTGAGTGATGTATGATCTCAGGTTTTCCCGGTGTATCAGTTGCAGGAAGGTTTCTCGGGTTTTCCACCGGTTGATATTCTGCATCTCTCCCGACGTTTCGAACAGCGACTTGCTGTTCATCCTCAGGGGATCTTCTGAATGCCGTATTCTCAAAGTGGTCCGGTATATATACATCCCGTTCATGGTCAGGTGTAATCTGATTGGCTCTCGCGTGTTACGCTTTTCCCGCCATTTTTGTCATATATAAAGGTGTTCACTATTGGTTTCCACGCATTGCTGATTTGAAACCCGGTGTCTCTGTTGATGTTGTTGCGGTTGATGCGGATGTGAATGGCTTCCTTGACGAGGCGGTCCCAGTAGCCATGTGCACGGCAGAGCAGTTTCGTCTCCTTCCATTGTATGGCATGGTCCTCATTGATACTATGCTCTGCCACCGCGGATTTTTCCGGTTGGGCCAGTCGCAAATGCCTCTGATGTTCTTTCGTCCTCGTTTCAATTGTCCGACTGGTCTCTCCAATGTATGTCTTCCCGCACTCACATGGAATCTCATAAACTCCTGGTGTCTTCAGACCGAGAGGATCCTTCACTTTTACTAGTTGGTCTCTGAGTTTTGGAGGTGGTAAATGAACGGTCTTAATATTGTATCTGTTAAGGATACGTTGGATTTTTCCCGATATGGTGGAGACATAGGGAAGGAAAGCTTTGGAGATAGGCTCTTCTTGCGGCTCCCGTATGCCGTCAGTGGGCTGTCTAAAGGCCCTCTTCAGGGCCATGGAAATTTGAGTTTCACTATAGCCATTTTTCCGAAACGTCTTCTTCAGATGTTTTATCTCATTCGGGATGCTCTCGGTATCAGGAATGTTCTTGGCTCTGTGCAATAGGGTAGACAGCACAGCCTCCTTCTGTGATGGGTGGTGGTGACTCTGATTGCTCAGATACAGGTCCGTATGAGTCGGTTTCCTGTATATGCTGTGTCCCAGGGTTCCATCTTCCTTTTTCCGGATTAAAATGTCGAGGAACGGGAGCTGGCCATTTTCCTCTTTTTCCATGGTGAATTTAATGTTAGGATGCTGGCTATTCATGTGGGCGAAGAACAGGTCTAGGGCGTCCGTTCCGTGTGGCCAGATCAGAAATGTGTCGTCCACATATCTAAAAAAGCATTTGGGCTGCAGTGGAGCTGAGTTGAGGGCCTGCTTTTCGAAGTTTTCCATGTAAAAATTCGCAATTGCTGGGGATAACGGCGAACCCATGGCTACACCCTCCGTTTGCTCGTAGAATTTTCCATCGAAGGAAAAATAGGTCGAAGTCAGCACATGATGGAATAGCTTGACCGTGTCAGAGTCGAATCTTTCTGCCAGGAGTCGCATTGTGTCAGCCAATGGTACACAGGTAAAGAGTGATACCACGTCCAGACTGACAAGGATGTCAGAAGTGTCCACTCGAATCTCCTTTATTGTCTTGACGAATTCCAGCGATTCCTCTCGGTCTGAAGACACCAGGAGTTTATGAGATTCCATGTGAGTGCGGGAAGACATACATTGGAGAGACCAGTCGGACAATTGAAACGAGGACGAAAGAACATCAGAGGCATTTGCGACTGGCCCAACCGGAAAAATCCGCGGTGGCAGAGCATAGTATCAATGAGGACCATGCCATACAATGGAAGGAGACGAAACTGCTCTGCCGTGCACATGGCTACTGGGACCGCCTCGTCAAGGAAGCCATTCACATCCGCATCAACCGCAACAACATCAACAGAGACACCGGGTTTCAAATCAGCAATGCGTGGAAACCAATAGTGAACACCTTTATATATGACAAAAATGGCGGGAAAAGCGTAACACGCGAGAGCCAATCAGATTACACCTGACCATGAACGGGATGTATATATACCGGACCACTTTGAGAATACGGCATTCAGAAGATCCCCTGAGGATGAACAGCAAGTCGCTGTTCGAAACGTCGGGAGAGATGCAGAATATCAACCGGTGGAAAACCCGAGAAACCTTCCTGCAACTTATACTAACAATTTAAGGGACTACTGTTAGAGAGATTATGATTTATCAGCATAAAAACTTACCATATAATCTTTCCCTTCAACATTAACATTGCCCTCCAAGAAGTTTTCCCTGGAAGCCAAAAATGTCCCTTGAAGTAGACGCCCACTTTTCACTCCCTCTCTAACCTGGAAAAAGAACAATAAATCACCTCAGTTACGCCTACAAGAAGTCTCAATTGCCATAAACCACACTATATGACAATAAACATCAGCACTTGAAATTGTTGTGTGCATTCCACGGTGGAATTTCCACCATACTGAATGCCAGCTTGACATAAAGAAAAGCCGGTACATGTTACTTACCTATAAAGTTAGAATAGGGGGCACATTAATTATGTTTCCAGGTAGAGACATCTATTCCATAGGGTCAAAGATCACGAGACAAATGAAAGGCAGTTCACCGAGCTTCCATTCCATAGTAAGTCAGCAATGCCATCTGATGCACCCAATATAGGGTTTGGGGGAGCATTTAAGAAGATTATGGGGTTACATCGAAAATACAAATGAGGCTGGTTTGGAGAAACCACCAACACTTGTTCAAGAACAAAGATGGACTAGGGCAACTTGCAGAAATGAATACTGACAGCTACAGAGGTAGCAGATTAGATTAGGTGCCCAACTTGAGTAGAGGAGGCAAGCATTTCTCAGCTACCAGCACAAAAAAATTGGAGCATGAGAGCAGATAAGAAAATCCAAAGAGAACAATCAAATCCAAAATGGGAATTTTAAAGTGTTGATAGTGAGAGCAAAGGAGTTGCAAAAAATGAACTAGATTGTGGAAAGAAAAATTAGCCATGCTAGTGTTGAAGGTAAGCTGAATGTGTTCAGAATACAAAACCATTCTACAACAAGGAAACCTTTCCCTCATCTGGGAATATTTTAAAACAAGGGTCAGAAAATCATTCAATTACAATTACCAATTCCGTGAAAGTACCTCTAAAATCCCCTCTTCCGCACAGCTAATTCCACAAACATCCCTGTCATTTTCTGTCATGCATCACTGAACAAGAAGTACTCAAGTGCTGTACAAGAATGAGTGCTAGAAGGTTATATGAGTCAAACCTTGGCTGGAGTGAGATGCAAAGGGTAGAGTGCAGATGACTGGCCTTTATCCTTTGAGTCTTTCCTCTTATTCTCATCCCACTCATCAGACACCTTCAAGGTTAGCCGATCTTCTAGTCCAGGAAAGCCCGTCAGGCTCCTAATGTAGGCAGCCACTGGTAAAAAGAAAAAAATATCCAATGACACTGCTGACATACATTTTATCTCATGGATACAAAAGGGTACGAAGTTCACCATGCAAAGATCATTAAAATTGACTGGGATGCAAACCCAGATCTCCCAATTGGTCGTCAGATGTATTCGCCAGTTACACCACCAAGCCATCATATATGTATTAAGTTACATTTCAGTGGTGGTTTACGCAAACTTGATAGAACCATGAATGGATCACAGTCCAATCAAATGGTTAATTCAGGGTGAATTTCATCCCCTTAGGTGTCAATAATTGTATATATACTTATGCAAATTAATGCATACCTTACCATTATTACAATAAAAATGATTTTTTTTAAATTCTGTGCTCCTTCAAATCCCAACAATGAGAAGAATATGGGCAGCTGAAAAAATTAATAGTCAAAATAATTTCAAATTAACCCATTGTGAAATTCAGAGCATTCAATGAATATTAGGGCTGAGCCGATAATAAATTCCACAATAACACTGGCCAACATTAGGTTACCAGTAAAAAAGTAATAGTGCAGCAGGCTTTCAGATTTTTTTTCACTTTCACAGCTTTCTCAGCATAAAGCTGTAATTGAATACAATGCATCACCTTATGTCTGTAACAACTAGGAATATTGCACAAAATTATGGGCACCTTTCCAAAGTAGGCAAAATATTTTGAGATGAACTGGGAGGATCCAGTGCATCATGAAGGTTATTCTGCCTAGCATATTTGGTGTCTCCAAAGGCAAGGAGAGCACTGAACCTAAATAAGGCTATGCAAATAGTTTCTTCAACTAAAAAGTCGCACTGACATAGAATAATTTGGATTTTGGTCAATTAAATAAGTTTTCAAATACTAACTACCAATCTCCAATGCCTGGTAAGTTATGTAGTAATAATCAGGACAATACATAATAAATCGTTTCTCTGAAAACCTCTAGTGGGGCATGATGGTCTACCAATTTCATTGGTTCAAAACCAATTTATTTTCCAACGAAGTTATCCATATCTTGCAAACTCCAACAGACTACAGTAAACCAGATTATGAGAATGAAATACGGGAAATAGATTATGGAACAGAAAGATTTAAAATGTCGTTTTTCCCACGATTGATTAAAGACCATTATGGTTGAATTTAGACTTTGAAGTAGATTACTTGACAGGTAGTGTAGCTGATTAATTCATATGCCCCCTAATGCATGTTTCTAAATCTGCTGAGTAGTGCTAACACCATGTTCTGCATGTTCTCTGCATGACTCTAGCGTCACATTTACATAATTGCATTATATATTAGTTTATATAGCACTTGTAGCATACCCATAGGGTGGTGCATATTGGTGAAAGTTAATTTCTTCACTCTAGTTCATATTGGTGATAATTCACCCCCTGCCAAATGCCCTTAAGGTGGTTTGCAGGGGAATAAGTAGATGTAGATGATAAATATGCTGCAAAGAGAAACTGCGAGCCAACAATGATAAGACTTAGCAGGCATTGCAGACATAGTCCTCTGTTTTCAAGTTTATTCCACAGAAATTAGGTTGCCCTTTTATATAATGTTACCTTCCAAAGGCAACCAACCTCTCTTACCAACTTCAAAATTATTCCAGAGGATATTTAATGGCAGTATCAATAAATGATTCACCATTGGTAAATTTTATTTTAAAGATGAATGTACTACTCTCGGCTGCAGGCCAGCTGATTGTAATTGTTTTTACATTGGTCAAATTGGAATTTTCAAATTGGCATGTAAATTTCAGTGTTTAAAGACCAAGAGAATAACTTTGAATTGATAAAATTTGCAAGACCATATGCACATCGGATTTTGTCCAAATATTTCATTCCTGTATCTGATGAAAGAAGAAAATTGGATGCATTACAATAAATAAAAAATTTTATCAATGAAAGAGTTCCTTTAGATAAGGCAACATAATATGAAAATATCATCAAAAAAGAAAATGCATGATGATAAGTAAAGAGCCAGTAAGATGTAAGTTGTAAGATGTTGGAGGTCTACAATGATATTATCAAACAAGTATCTACAGGATCCCCCTCCAAAGCTATAGAGCAAAACCTCCCCAAGTTCCAATTTCCCCCCTTAAATTATGTTATTCCTTCTGGTTTCCTTGTTTTAAATTTAAATGATAAATAAATTTAAATAATAGTATCATAAAAATGTAAAATTTAAAAACAAAAATGCTTAAAATTTATAAAAAATTGTCATTTTTAGCCTCACAATCCTAACCTATATCTTTTTTATGTAAGTATAATATTTTATTTATATCCTTCTTTCATGGAAAATTTTTTCCAAATCTTACCCTTCCCCAAATACAATACTAAGAATGCCTCATTACATTTTCCACTATTGTCGTTCAGATTTTAAAATTTAATTTTATACATTTTTCCACCTTTGTAATTAAAATGCTTTTTACAAATTTTCCCCCCAAAAAATTTCAATGCTGCATCTCAAGTGAATTTAACAGAGAACCAAACATTTACTTGGTAAAAACAAGAACTTTATTCAGCCAACCCAGGATATGAATAATAATAATAATAAGGCGTCTTTATTGGCGCAAGATTGAGACTAAGGCAGTCCCTTCTTCCATTTAACTCCTCGTCAGAAAAATACATGAAATAAGTGTGAAGAAAGATATATACATTTGTGGGAAAAATGTAAGGAAGTAAGGAGGTGATATTCTTGACAAAAAACCCACTGCAGGAAAACACCTACACATGAAGGGGAGTGTGAAAAACCTGTGAAAACGTAGTCAGATTAAGCTAATGTAACACCAGCATAAAAAAATGCATGAAATACACTCCATTCAAGCATCACCTGAAATATTATGATTCACCCCATTAAGACTCTCAGTTTGTCAATTTATTCTCGGGTCACCTAAAAACACTCAGAAGAAAAAATCTTCCATCTAACCCCTCGTCAGAAAAATACATGAAATAAGAGTGAAGAAAGATATATGTGGGAAAAACGTAAGGAAGTAAGGAGGTGATATCCTTGACGATAAAACCCACTCCCCTCTCTGTCACTCCCCCGCATAAAATTCTAACAAAATTATCAAAGTTTTTCCATTTAAACCCTTTTTTACACTTAAATAACACTGACTTTTCTCGAAATTACTTTTGGATGAAACAAAATTTTACTTTAAGCATCTAAAACTTTTTGATACAGGTATTAGGTGAAACCGTAGACTTACAAAAAATATTTACATACTTAGTTTAATTTTCGGAAATCAGCAACAATTTTATTGATAATTGAAAGGGAACACGCCCTCAAAGCAAATGGGCACACAGGAGTGACTACAAAGGCGGGACGTAAAAATACATATCTTGAGTGATGAGTTAAGAGAACAATTTCTACTTACTCGTCGAAACAAGGATTCCTTCAGTTTTTGCCTTCTCCAAACTTCCAATGTCATCAGTTATGAGTACCATTTTAACTTGGTCTTTTTCCTCCCTGCTCTCCTGACTTCTTTTCAAGTGCCCCTCGTACCAGGACACTACCTTCCTAATAGCTCGATCGTTTCTGTCGTTCGCAGACTCCCCTCTTTGTCGCTCCCCCACATACGTCAGCCTGTGATGTACAATTAACGAAGTAAATACCAATTTCAGTTTCATTCATTTATGTCAACAAGAAATGATCAAACTCCACCCGATAAACCTTTCTGCACATTTGGTTGACTATTCATATCAATATGGAAGAAAATACTTACTGATGATGTTCATTGACGAATGTATAGAAGTTTCTGTCCCGATTCGACATGAGACTTCTTAAGCGGGCATGAAGGGTGCAACTTCTATGCCTCACTTCTTCCAAAACTGTCTGAGCTATAATAATATTGTACAGGGCATCAACCTCAAGTACATCCATCTGCGAAAAGGTATAAAAGTGAGAGCACCATAAAGATCGCCAACCCCGCCATTAAAATACGTTAAATATCTCAACATACCTGATGCAAGACAACATTTGTATCCAAAATTAAATAATGCGGAAATGGGAAGAGGCTGCTTTTCGACTCCGGAATTTCTTCCAAAACAAGATCCCTTGTTTTGTGAGGGCATACAATGCATATCTGAGAGCCACACCATATATCATCCCGGAGGTAGTGTTCTCTTACAACCTGTTTCCAAAAATTCCCACAACCAGTTACTTTCAATATAAAAGAAAAACTGTTGATCCAACTTCTTTCAATATTAAGTTTTTCATTGGTTACCGAGTACAAAAATTTTAGGCTATTTAATAAAAAGTATACACTTGTCGCACACGATAGGCTTAAATGTTAGGAAGTACCTTCAAGATGTTCCCCTTTTTTGTTTTCGTGAGGAAAGTTTTAGTCATCAACATCTTGCTCGAATACCAGAAAACTGCGCTAATACAATAAAATTTATCTCGCCCAAGGCAAATCACAATTTGGTTTCGTTAGCACGGATAAACCAGGATAAACGATTGTTCACATGCCGGTCTCACGCTAGTCCCCCGTGTTGTTGAACACACTCCCATCTAAACGCTATTCGCTTGTCTAAACAAATGAGGAATTAAAATTCCCACACCCTAGCATCATATCATCATATCGTTGCGGGTTGCGCACGTTCCGCACTGCAGTCTGATTTAACCAGGTGGATTTAACGACAGCGAGGGGAAATTAAGTGGAAGAAGTGTACTATCAATTTACTGTTCATCTTCATTTCAACCTTGCCCTCTCGGCTAAAAATAGTTTAGGGTACCATTCTTATCGGAACGAACACGTTTCCACAGAGCTTTTTCTCTGAGTTCGATCTCTCCTCTTGTAGTAAACAAGACACCTTAGATGAGAGCGAAGTGAATGGTTATGTTAACCTGGTGTTAGAGTTGATTATAGTGATTTAGAATTCTGACCATGAAATCTACCGACATGCTGAGCAGGCTACGTTTCCCTGCATTGTTCACGGGAATGCTTGCCCTTCTTGTCACCGGGTTTTATTATAGGTGCGTTAAGTTCTACCGTCATTGAATGTTACTCTATGCCAGAGACTATTTTCTAATAAAATAAGATGACTGTACTCCATGAATGTTATGCGTTGCTTCATAATATGTTTATTCCCGCTAGGAAGAGTTTCATGCATGATCTTGAGGGCTTGAGAAGCAGTCTGGAGAAAGAAAATCAAGACTCGAGAGTTATGCTAGAAACATCCAAGAGACTGGCAAGAAAGCAAGCTGAAGGAATTAAATGATTTTTACCACTTTTTCACGGAGAAAGACGGTAATTTTCAAGCTAGCGAAGGGTCTTAACGGGTTTAACCCATAATTCCATCACTTCTTATAAGACTGGACTCGCTATAGCAGTAGACTCTGAGAGATATCGTGGACATGTGAAGTTTTGGATTGATATGGGTAGTGAGTATTGGGATTTCTGTGAATGTCATGAGTTAGATCCATCATTATCGAATTCTTTGGAAATAATTCCACACGGTTGATGTTTTATTAAATAAAGCTTCAAAATGTGCTGGTTTGGAATTGCTTAGTTGACCTTGCCTATATTAAGGATAATCAATCTAAGATTGAGATCGATGCCTGGCCGTAATATTTTATTCTGGGGCACTAGTGATCGAAATTGATGTAGAACTTGTGATAATGAAAAGTGAACTTGTCGGGAATGATGCCCAGAGAGCCAGTGAATTGGAGAAGGGGTTCTCTGGTAGAGTTTAGCTTCTGCATCACGTGTTAAATCGTGTGTTGTGCCATTTTTCTTTTTGATCCTAAAGATTTTGATACAATATTTCCTGCAATACTTGAATGGTGGTGAGGAGTCAAATCCATTTTAAAGTGCATATTCTTTAAGTTTAAAACAAGTTCCATTTGATATGCTTAAAAAGGGGGAATGAACATAACTGTTACTGGTTGATGATGATCAATCCTTTGTCTGTGCAGCAACCAATGTTTTAAAACAAAACGTTGGTTTGATGGGTGGGGATTGGACTTGATTATTATCACACCCATTGGTATATACATATTTTAAATACTATAAGAGTAGTGGGTTGGATTCCATCCCTGTTATTAACAAGAAAGATGCCCATAAAAATCATAAATAATTAATCTAGGAGGACCCAGCATTTTACTCAAACCTGTCACTAGTGGTCAACCTTAACTATTGATACAAATACCAAAAAAAACCAATAATCTTGAGCTCGCACTTGTCGGGGTGACAGCAGGTTTCTCTTATCTCCTTTGATGTCTCAGAAGCTAAGAAAGCTATGTATATTGACCATTGTACTGCCCATAGAAATCATATATGTATGCATGTGTCGATTTTAAATGCTTTCTGGCATCTTCCCAATCTGCATTTTTCTTAGTTTTTCCATTACTCATCCTTGAAACCTCTCTTGAGCTCTTCCTTTTCTCCAGAAGGCTCCACTGCAGGACTTGTTTTGGTAGTGTCTCATTTTCCATCTGTTGGATGTGTCCATACCATTCCAGCTGGTTTCCTCGGTAACATGTGTGGCGCCCATAGATTCTCTAATTGTATTGGTTCTGACTCTCTTCTGTTCGCATAAAATCAAACAATATTGCTAAATCAAGATAAATGATAGTTCACTGGTTGGGGTTTAGTTTCTCCTTCTGCTGGTGGGCTACCTGTAATGGCATTGCTATTCTGTAGTATAAACCACCTTTGTACAGTAAAGGCTTTTGATTAAAAAATAAGATGAGTCAAGGCTAGCAATAATTTTGTGTCAAATAAGATGAAATATGTTGGTACTTGTGACTAGTTTGCTTCAAGGGTAGGGAAGTTGATGGGTGCAGATAGGCAGTTTTTGGTAAGATTAACCTTTAAACACTGGATTTAAATGTCCTTCCAATTCCCTCCCTGCTGGATTTAAATGGGCCCTTATGAGGTTTTCCTGTAATGAATGAGCCAAAAATGGCATTTTCGGCAGTGAGAAGCACCAAACGGCATGCCAATATTGGCACTTTCGATGTACAAAGGTTAATGTTTGGGTGGTATCACTGAGAGATGAATTTGTGCTGATCTGAATATTTACTACTGGAGATTGCATTAAACAAGGCACGGCTGTAATACCTGCCATCCAATACAAGGAAGTATATGCTGGCTATGCACTTTTACATCATCTGGACTTTCTGGTATTGCATGTTGGAGAGCTGAATATTAGTCAGATATAGGCTGCTATTCTGAATGAAATAGCAATAATGCTATCTGCCAGAAATAGCTTTCATTTGGAGGAATAACACTATTTTTAAAACAAGCGTAATGAAAGCTATTTCTGGCAGATAGCATTAATGCTATTTAATTCAGAATAGAAACCAGAGTGAGAATGGATTTAATGATGATATCTTGAAACACATTTTGTCAATAAAGGTAGGCTTTTAAACTTCTGAGAAGAAATCAGTATTCCATTAGTGCTTCATTTCCTTTTATGGCTCCATGAGTGTACCACATCTTGAATCCCGTGGTAAAATGGAATGACAATCTTAATGATACAAATTATTATAAGAATGATTTTTAAGGCTTCAGAATGGAATGCAGCTGGCAAAAATGTTCAAAAAATTATCAGACCGGGCAACCATTGATTAACAATGGCATAATATGGAGTCACATTCTGCCTTCTTCCAGAACACAAGAATTGATTTTTTTAAAGGAGAATGCCAATCACTAGTCCTGATAATGTATGCCAATGTGTATGCATTCATATGTAGGAATCTCGATAGCCATGAAACATAAATCCTCATGCATTTATTAAAACTGTTTATTTAATATAACTTTCAGTCATACTTGGCTTAAATACAAGAAGCAAGTAAAAATGTTTCAAATGTGTCTGAAAACATTACTTCTAAAAAAAACCCTTATAACATTTGCTGTCTCAAATTGCATTATAATATGAGGTTACAGAATGGTAAAGTGCCCGTTTGACATGTTTAAAACTCAGGTCCACAAAAAAATAAACATGAAAGAACTAATGGAAAGGAGAAATGAACTTTCATGAATTGCCAATCTGCAAGCAGCCACTGGAGTTCCCCGAGAGCAGAAGATGGCCTAAAATAAATTTCAAGGAACATGACAACAAATGTACACCACAAAATCCCAAATGCCAAGCTGATGGCCTGATGAAGGAGAAGTTGCCCCATCATCAATATAAATCTGTAATATCATACCCATCCCATTAGAAAGGATATTACCCTTTGTATCATTGAATAATCAACAATAACAAATACCATTTGTTATTTCTAGCATCATTAATTTCAAGTGAAAAACTATTGGCTTTGTCAAAAACTATCCACAAGATTTTGTCTTGAAATTTTACTTCCTAGACATTGGTGCCTGGTTATAACAGAAAACTTTCAAACTACAGTCGTCAGTCAAATGTTAATTTTATCACATCCAATAAAGGCAGCCATTAGGATATCTATTTCACTTAGCTTTTTATTCCAAAAACCTACCGGTTAATGGAACTTTTAAAGCTACATCACCTAAAGACAGATGCACGATGTGAATTCACACCTTAACCATAAAACATTTAAAAAATAAAATAAAACCCTGGCATGGAAACAAAAACATTTCTCATCGATAAAAACTTCATGGTGCATGTACTTTCCTGTACCATTTGATTAACACAAGTCTATCAAGATACCACGCGGCACCTTGTTGCAGAACAATCTTCATCATAGTGGCCACTTTCCATCATTATTAATAAGCACATTTCAAAAACCAATCATTGAACTGCATTTCACTCTATTGGCCCGTGTATGCGAATAAGAGGTGCAATGGTAACAATGAATTTGTACAAGATAAATTCAAAGGTGGAGTTTAAATTGACATCCTGGGATATAAACTACCATATGTAAAACTAAGCGTTTAAAATGTATAAATTTATAAATTCAAGCTATAAAAAATATGGATTTCAAAAGAAATCCTCTCATTTTCACCATAGAGCAAAATATACACACACATTAATTCTAACATTAATGTAACAATATGCACTCTACTTTCTTAAAGAGCACTGGCAGTACTATGAAAGACCTTCTATTAAAAGTTTCAATCAAATTCTATAAAATAAGGGGGAGAATCAACATTTATCCATAAAATTTTAATAAATTATGACAAAACCAATATTTTTAACACACAGGAAATAGAAGGATATGGTTTGAAATGAAATAGAAATATAATCACAAACAACATAACAATACTGTCATTTAAACACGCATGAGGAATTATTGAGAAAAGTTATCAAACAAATAATCCTTGACCGGTTGAATTGGACACTTTTACATTATACACACCTATTAAAAAAAACTATACCATCAACAGAGTATATCATAAGATTTGTACTTCTTTTTTGTAATACCACAATTACAACCATGTTTTAAAAGTAATTCATTTTGACTTTCCAAATTATGTCACATTTTCACCTTCTATATGAAGCCAACTACAAGGCATATGAATGATCTCAGTGTGTCATATTAATGAATATAGATGGCATAAGCTTTCCAAAATAGCTAAAATTGTTACAAAATATCACATGGCTGCCTTCCATAGATCACATTCTAGAATCATGTAAATAATGCAGCAATTTCTGCAACTTTAGCCAATCTGCCACTCAAAACTGTGGGTCTATCACTCCAAAAATAATTCACAAAAACTAATGGGCCAATGAATTAGCCCACTTTTCTTTTAGTTGGTTGACTTGCAGAAACCATTACTCTAAGAAGTCCTGGATTCATCTCTTCGTACCTAGAAAGGGCACACAAACCAAAGGAGTGAGATAAGATTGGATACTGGTAAATAGTAATTGCAATATTTAGACAAATTATGTAATGATAATACAATTCCTTAATTGATGAAAATGTCAGCAAAAATGCAACAGCAAATGAAATACTCTCTTCCTCAATGCTTGTTCATGAGGCAAATGCCATTGGTCAATGAATTTCCCTTGACCTCTCCGATTTCAACTGAATTTGCAGGATGCCCTACTATTTAATACACTGCAGTGCCCAATTGTTTAATGCTTTCTCTCCACTACTTTGAAAATGATCTGGAAATAAATGAGTAACTCAGGGGAATACATTCCTGGAGCACTTAGAGTGCATTCCTGTCCATTTAGCTGTGTGTTAGGGTATCAGACCACTCACACAACAATCACATGTGGTTTTAGAGATTATATATCAATGCAGCATCAAACACAGGCAGGAAAATAGTAGTGGAAACCTACTGGTCTGCCTTGAGAACAGTCTCAATGGTGCTTTGACACCACCGTCATTGAATACATTGTTGATGAGAAGGGGGAGGGGACGGAAGGTTGTAAGTCTCTCCAACCTCCTTAATGTAACTGCCTAATACACCACAACCAATAAAATGGCATTACATTGTGACTAAAAATGATCTATCAGATGAAATGGAACTACTGGTGGCACTCTCCACTGTGACAATAAGAATGATTTTTTTGATCCGGCTGTGTGTGCAGTTAGAAGGAAATATGACTCACTTGTGCCTTAGATGGCTGAGCCATCAGATTATTGGGCTTCGGTAAAATAAATGTTGAACAATAAGACAAGCTATTCCCAATCATAAAATTTGAGGAATACAGTAATTAAAGGGGAGCGTTAAAAAAGAAACACATCATTTCAAAGAACACCAATGATTTCAATATTAGACATTGAATTGTAGTCAAGTCATATCAAGATATGCACGATTAGGAGGAAGGAACTTTTTATGCTTAGTTGGAATAATTACACTAGTGTGATTTCTCCAAATTCGAGAAAGGATAATATGAATCACAGATCTGCAGTTACCTTCTTCAACCATAGGTGGAGCTCCAAGAAAAGCTATTGTTCTGTTTGAAATCATTCAATTCCTTAGCTTGATTGTTTGTCCCTATGTGTGTGTAACTATTCAAGAATTATATATTTAGTATGGCTAGTAAACCGCAATGTGGATTGGAACATGGCCACTATTTGGCTTTGAGTCAACCCCACAGGGGCCAGCTGAATCTTATTTCTTATATGAGAATACATTCACAGGTGATGACATCAAGGTATCAGTAATATATGTTGTTCCACTTCAGCACATCCCATCCTATTAGGGCAACCAGATGAAGCTGATATACATAGGCACCTAGAGGATCTAAGGGTTAAGCCTACTGTGAACAACTTCCTTGTCAGCATCTGCTGCACAAATCAAGCTTATGAAGTTGAGAACTGTTAGTAATTAAAAATTGTGCACATACTGTACGAGTTTTGTATGATCAGAGGAGCTTGTGGCTTTGCAAAATAATATCCTGTTCACTTCATGTAAAACAACATAAGCAACTTCAAAAAGTAAAGATTGTTCAATTTTAGAGCATTTTGTGAAATTAAATCAATACATATATGAGTAGTAAATTTAGTTAAGTAACTACATACATGTGTAATTTTTACATAAAATTAGGTAAAAATTTATCGCTTACCAAACACCTCTCATTTCAAGTTGCTTCTCAACAGCAGGTTTTATACGTGGAATACCACCAACACTGTTCATACCTCGCCCTGTCACCAGAAAGAGTGTCTTTGTTTTGGATGTACTACTTTTCCTATAATAGATAGGATAAAGAGTATTAAGGAAAAATAAAAATTCAGCAAACAAATGGTGTTAGTGCAACTGAGTAGTGTTTTACATTTGGAGATAGTTTCTTAGGTTTTGTCTGGGTTTTACCATTATTAGGGGCTTGGTATTTCTAAGTCTGACAAGGGCTATATGACATTTGATATATGTATTGCTATACAATATTGCAAAATAAATTAAAAGGACCAACTATTCGTATCAAAATACATATAAGCCTCCCATTTTTGGCCAAATATTAATCATCATAAAGGGAACTATTTTTGATCAGGAAAAAATATAACCACTCCCAAAATTCCAAGACTAATGGTCTAAAATAATTGAGAAAATATGTAGTAACACATCAGTAAAACTTATTTCAGGATATAATGAACTATATTTTGCAATAAAATGAACAACAGTAGAAACTCCAAATTACGAAACTCGAAATTATGAAATTTTTATTTTACACAGCAAAATCTTCAGTCCCGACCATAAGGGTATCTAAATGCATGTAATAATATGCGATATTACGAAATAACAAAGTTTTGAAATTATGAACCTCGGGTCTTGGTCCCAACGTGAAAAAATTAATCGTTATTACCAATGATGACGGGTCACAAAAACTTTTTAGGCGCTCCTCATCAGAGTTAAGACATTGATCATCGTTGCCAAATAAATTATGCACAGAATGTGACTTTTATGAACGATAATACATTTTTCAATGTTGCAATAGTAAGGAAGATTTTTAATCAAAGGCATAGTAGTACACAAATTATGACACCAATCAAACCAAAATACATTCAGCTTTGTTACCACAAGTCCAAAATTACCGACAGCGGGTAAAAAAAAGCATAAATTAGTCGAATAGGAACATACTCACCCGTAGAAGACTAATTGCTACTACCAGCCTTTTACCCTCACGATCCCAGGCATTTTTTCATATCCGTTTTTCCTAAACATAAATCCATGAGTATTCCTATTACAGAAATCGCTTGCTGCACGCGTGTGTTCAAAAACTTAGGGTTTGGAGATAATGCCATGGCGTTCAAGCGGTAAATTCAGACGTGCATATCACCCAGTGAAGCTTTTTTCCTCACTATTTCAGACTGATTACACTCAACCTTGCTTCACGGCACGGCTCGCAATAGTTATCATCGAAAGACTAAGGTTGGATTTACCATCCTCATTGAGTATTTTGATGTAGTCATCAAGCAAGGCTCTTCGTAAGCATTGCCCTTCCCTTCCTCCATCCTCAACAGCCTAGAAAATCAAAGAAAATGGAGTTCGCTTGGCTCATAAGATAACTCCGTTTGACGCACATTGATTCAAATGGATGAATAGTTCTGGGCACATGTGCAATCAATGGGAAAAAACTGTCTTACACCCATATATATTTATATCGGAAAATGGCATACCCTCTTCCCCTTTCGCTTTAACCCAGCGATCAAAAAATATCCTGAAAGAGAGCTCAGCTGTGTTCCTGCAGATTGATAAAGAATCTGGTGTTTTGTGGCTTAATCCTTATTAGAGATACAAATAAAAAGGGGATAAGTGAAACCATCCTATGATACACCAAAAGTCACACCATTGGAGAGGAAGCAGAAAGCCTTATCAGCATCCTAACCCTATTGGAGGCACTTTCATCTCTTCCTTGAGTTATCTCACGATTACCCCGGAAGGACATCAGGGTGGGGGTTAGTTGGCACCTAGCCACTGCAGAAGCAGGATACCAACTGGCCGGGATCTTTGGGTGGGGGTATTGAGGAAAGGTGTTCCCAGTGTTACGACGGTCATGTACATGGAACCATCACGACTAAAAAGAAAGAGAAGGGGAATATCGCTGGAGGAGAAGGTGAAAATGATTCAAGAAGTTGAATCAAATAAGTAAAAGTGCTGTTGCAGAAAAGTTTGGGGTGTCACTGACAATGCTTTCAACAATCGTCTCCATCCACGCTAAAATTCTAGAGAAAGTGGAAGAGGCGGTATCACAGAAAAGGAAAATTTTTTAATGAGGCGCTAAGTTCACTGAAATTGATAATGAACTTTAAGCCTTCTTTTGCAAGTGTCATGAGCAGTATATTCCAGTAAGGGGCCCAATCATTCAACAGACAGCGCAAGAAATTGCTTAAGTCAGAAAATCAAAAATTTTAAGTGTTTGTTGGCTGGCTGTGAAATTTTGAATCCCAATCCAACATTGTGTCGCTGAAGATATGTGGAGAAGGGAGCCATGGAATGAGTTATCCTCAAAAACAATCATGGCTGGAGTGGCAGGATTCCTTTTCACAACACCTGATTATCTTGTTCCTAAGGTTAGTCTTCGATAAAACTACCTTAATTGTGAATGAATTCCTGTTAGTGCCAGAAACAAATATTTATTTGTCAGTTTTAATTATCAGGATGCAATGTCCCCAGCTGACTCTGCAAACCCCCATACCACTCTTGGGACCTTTAAGAATTCCCTTCCCCAATCTCACAGAATCTGTGAACGCCAATGGGTCTAACACAGCCAAAATATTGTTTTGAGGGCATATCTTGATTCATGATAAAAGCCCCCACTCTCCAAAATCATGTCCTCCCTCTCTGCTGACGCAGCTGGTCGAGGTAAGGGAGGAATATAAGACGTGACTATTTGGCACTAAGCCAATGATTCATTTGATGTATATTCTTTGCACGCATCCCTTGTCCTTGACTCCCAGTTAGATCAATCTCCCAAGTGACCTCTGAGACCAAGGGTCTTGCAGCTATTTTTGTGAGAGGGTGAATGGAGTAACCCCCACAGCGATGGGGAAAGGAGGGGAAGGCAGCAGAACCCGGCTTGGTGTGTGGCCTGACATGAATCTGCAATGCTCAGACGAAAGTTTCCATGCATGATCGTAAGCAGAGGAAAAACGATAAGCAAAAATATCCCTCATTTTAATTCAATATTGAATCTTTAAATGAAGTCTGATATTAAATGAATGAAGAGCAGGTGACCTAATCTAAATAGAAACACCACTGAAGCTTTCGCATAGTTGAGTGAAAAACTAAAATTATTGATTTGTAATGTTAGCATCGTTAGTAGCCGATGAAGTGCAAAAGGAGCTATCTCACCTTCACCGTAGAAGTGTGTGGCTTGTACAACATACTTTTTAACAGAGGTACACATTTAGCAGGACTATTCTATAAGCTCTTCTTTCAGCTCCATCGTCTTGGAAATAATCATGCCCTAATAAGCTGAATCCAAGGGAGAATAATGATTGTTATTTCGTGAAATTAACGGGCATATCATTTTTTGTAGAAAATACATAATGTGCATCCATGGCATAACTTCGGCGAGAGAATTTTCATTATTTTAGCTTAATATTGGTTCATGTATATCATGCCTGACACAGAGTATATGATCTTCTTCTAATGAAAATATATTCATAAAATTTCTATATCCAGTGCAAATGATCGCACCAGTTGCACACTTCCATGGTGTATGCATAAATCAATATTACTAGCATTGCAATACATTGCTCGTGCCAGAGTTACAAGTTCTCTAGTTAAGAAATGACAAAAAAATTTGCATTGATGCTTCATAGACTTAGTCCTAACTACGCGAGAATTTGGCAAAGACGCTTGATTGCCTAATCTCTTACTCATTGAAAAAAACACAAAGTTTAGATGTAAATTTCCACGGGGCATGGATGGAAGTCGATTCTACCTATTTTTGGGATTTCTGCCACGAAAAGATAGAATGACATGGCAGAAATCCCGAAAAACAGAAGCATCATCCTCCAATAACTTTTAATGTTCAACTTTATGCACCCTGTTGGCATGAATACAAATTTAAATTAACTTTCATAAATTAAAACTTCCTAAATCATGCAAGTACGTCACGAAAGTACATCGTAATTTAAGAAAACAAGAGAAATAGCTTCATCGCGATGCTCTTGAAAGATACTTGTTCATACGAAATTCAATATTATGAAGTGCCGATTTTTCTGGTCTCATAGATTTCGTAATTTCAAGTTTCTATAGTTGATTAGAAATACAAAAATTGGTGAGGGGGCTTAGTAATGTTGATGACAACAATACTGGTCATGAATAGCAGTACTTAGGGAGTGACAGGATAGTACAGACCATCTGGGATACAATTTATCAACCTTAGAGTGTTAGGGATGGCTTAGGTCTACATGACCAGGGGGTGATTTTTTAATAATCATTCAGGGTAAATAGTCTTGTTTTATATTCTGTCAAATGTAGTATATCATGACTAACTGGTATGGTGTTATCCTCAAAAGGACAAGGATCTGGAGCTTACCACAATCGCTTCATTTTAAACATACAACTACTATCAACATACCTTGATGCATCATTAGGCTGTCTTGCTTTATCAGCTCGAAGACATTCAATGTGAGCATCCAAAAAAGAATTCATTACTGTAACTGCCTCTGAAACCTTCATAGAATGCATATCTAAAGTTGGTGGTGGTGAGATCAAAGGACTAGTCCCAACTCTGCCTTCTGAAAGGAATCACAGTGAGAGGTCAATAATTAGCAAAAGAAAACACTTGAAGTTAGACCACACAGACTTAGTGCAGGCATTACCTGCAGTTACAGGTTAAGAGACAATTCAAATTTGCCTTGAGATGAGATATTGCAATACAACTAAAAAAGCTGACAGACCTAAAATTAGATCAACTTCAGAAACAAAGTTAGCCATTCTAAAATTGAGAGAACTTAGATCTGTAAAGTGACAATCATGTTCTGAAAATTTTCAGTGTGGAACATGGAAATATAAATATTCAATGCACATACATACTCAAAACACATTTTTAAATCCTCAAAAAATAATAAAGTATGATAAAGCACTTTCAATATTATCTGTCAGATAATTAGATACATTATAAGATAAAATTGCAGAGGTAAATTTAAATTTTTAAAGCAGGTAGGAGGATGTGAGAGAAGTAGGGCACACAGTATCCACTGAATTACTGCTGTTGAATCCCAAGACTTTTCCAGGTCAAAGGTCAATTTTTCCAACGATAACAAGTCTTTCAAACTGATACACCAATGAATGTTGTACTAATGATTGGGTTTTGTATGTTATGACCTATTTTGCTGAGGTCTGTGCTTTGCACTTTTAAATGGAACTCAACGTGTCTTATAGCAATATAAATCTACACTGATATGCATATTTTAAGACATAATGAATGTTCAACCTAATAACCACACTAAGAAGCGCAACTGCCAAGATTATAAATTCTGAGGTGAGATTTTGAACAAATTGACAATGGATGATAAGAGTTTACAGCGACATAGCGCATATGCCACCCCCACAACCAGATTCTAATTCGATTGAATCTTAATGAAAGGATTTGATCAAATCCATTGATTTGATAAGATTCAATCCAATCCTCAAATCCTGACCATATCACTAAAAATTATGAAAGGGTATGTCGTCAGAAATGCCTGGATAGCAGTAAAAATGGCAAAATTTGAAAATTTTAGGCGTAATTTGGCACGTCATTCCCTGGTCCAATAACAATAATAATCTACATATGTACTTCATTTTTCTAACCCAATGGCAAATTTAAAGGGTATCCTGAAAGAAATTCAAATGCTGAAAAATAAGGACCACCCTAATAAGTTCCCTTATCTCAGTAACTACCCAGACTAAACTGTAAATATTCGAAAAGGAGCACATCAAGTGTATGAGTCACTAATAATTAAATAAAAGCAATTAAAGATACTGAGTGTTCCAAAATCATGAGAAATAGCTGGAAAACAGTAAAAAATGACAAAATTTGAAAACTTAATGGTGCAATTCGGCATGTCTTCCCCTATCATTTATCAAAAATATTTTACATGTGTACTTAATTTTATAACATATGGAAGTGACTATTTTGCAAAGCTCTACCAGACTGAAAAATGCACAAAAAGGAATGAAGAATCATTGTTGAGAGGGTGGCATTGAATACCTGAATAATTAAGGGATAGAAGTTCAAAAAAACTTTGACAATGGGATGCAGTAAATTAAAATAAGTGGCAACTCTCATCCAAAATAAGTTCATTAATATTATAGACTAGTATTCATAGAATTAATATTGATTGTATTTTTTTACTCATTCCTCATGTAGATCTTTGTATTGAGTATGGAGGGGCTTATTTAAATAAAATGTAATACACAGCCTATACAAAAAACGTAGAAACCTTGTATTGTTGTAACCTGTTCGCCAAATCTAGATTTACACACTTCAATTTTACACAGTGCCCATTTTTTGGTTGATCCAACTACAAAAAATCATGGTTTTACTGTATTTCACATAGCCAAATGTCCGAAAAACATTAAAAGTTCCTGGTCTTGGTCAACACTGAAAATTCCATACATAACTAAATGGCTGTAGAACTAATTTTTACCATGAGATTATTGAATTTGATAGCATAATTTTTCTTTTTCTGTCTTCATTAATCTATTGCAGTACCTTTTTCTTACTGAGAAGGCTTGATAAAATTGATGAAATTGGCAGTAACTTGGTGGTTTTATACTGAAGGTCTAATTGACATCATTACATACACAAACATGGCTTTTGCTGTCAAAAGAAGGAGGGGTGAGAGTTGTTCAAGTAATGACGAAGGAGTCATAATGGTCAAAGATCGTAGGCTTTCCCAGTGAATAATATTAGTAAAATCTTCTCGGGTTTGGCACCGAGTAAGGCTTCATTAATCGATATTTCCACTACCTTGGGGAAAATAGGAAGAATTTTACATAGGCACAATCTACAGACGATCCATTGACCTCCAGAAAAACTTCGAGATCGACTCGTAAGAGTGAAGGACGACCTTGGCCTTAGAGTGCCTGGAGTGTATAACATCCCTTGTGAGTGTGGCCTTGTCTACGTTGGAGAGACATCACGTATGGTGGAAGCCAGAATTAAAGAACACAAGAGGCATATAAGACTTTTTCAACCCGAAAAATCGGCCTTGGCAGAGCATAGTCTCGATCATGCGGACTCCATCAATTTTAATGGCACCAAAATCCTCTGCCGGTCATATGGATACTGGGATCGATTAATGAAAGAGGCAATCGAAATCATTCTGGAGGAGAAAAAGCTTAATTGAGACTCGGGGCAGAACATCAGCCAAATATGGAGACCGTTACTCGATAAAATACAACAGTCGCAGAGACAATTCAAATTCCAACCGCCGTGAGCAAATTTTGAATTGGCCGGTCAACAATGGGTCTCAAGTATAAAAACCCAGCATTGAACTAATCTCTGAACCTCGACAATCAGTCTTAGCCCTGATGACGATGAGAGAGTTTCTCGACGAAACGTTGGCCTTAAATAGCCTTACCCGGTGCCAAACCCTAGAAGATTTTACTAATGAGTCATAATGGGCTGGATGGTCAGTTGTTCCCCAAGGCAGCATAAGGTCATGCAGCATAAGTAGGAGAACATGGAAAGGGAGGCAAGGATTGAAGCATTCCAAGGCTTGAGGGAGGTAAGTACATAGACTTAAAGAAGGAAGGGGGTGCTGAGAATACAAAGCATTGTTTCAATGCAGGTACTTTTAGTAATGCCTTAGATTATCTCTTACTATTCTAGAAGGTAAAATCTGGATTCCTTCTTTTCACTGGAGAGAAGGCAGATTTTAAGCTATTAGGGACTAGCCATGGAGTTACACTTTTACGAAGTCACCCGCAATGCAAAATTGTGTGAAATTCCACAGAGAAAAAAATCATCTGTCTTGACTGGGATTCGAACCCGGATCCCTTGATTTCCGGCCGAATGCTTTAGCCAGTTCAGCTACCGAGACGTCCTCTTTCCCTGAGGATTTTTGTGGCCTTTACAGGACCAGATGTTCTTGACTGCCGGACATACAATGTAAAAATCAGTCACTACTGAGCACTTAGCGCCACTGCTCACGAGGAAAGATCGTACTATGAACACAGAGAGGCGTTCATTCTATTGACGGATTTTAAGCTATCTGGGACTAGCCACGGAGTTACACTTTTAAGGAGTCACCCGCAATGCACAATTGTGCAAAATTCCACAGAGAAAAAAAATCTGGTCCCGTAAAGGTCGCAAAAATCCACAGGGAAAGAGGACGCCTCGGCAGCATAACTGGCTAAAGCACTCGGCCGGAAATTGAGGGATCCGGGTTCAATCCCGGTCGAGGCGGATGATTTTTTTCTCTGTGGAATTTCGCACAACTGGAGATAAGGGTTTATTTGAAAAGACTGGGGTGATTTAAAACACTCAAAAATATGAATATCAAATAGAGAAACAATTTATTTTTCAAAACAAACTGGATTTCTCTTTCTCTCTTCCCCACTTCCAGAAGATCACCACCCTAGTGACTATTAAAGCTCTTCATGTGTACGTATATAGTTAATGATGACACAGAGCAATGAAACCTGGGTCATGTGCCGGTGAATAAGCATGGAAAACCAAATTAATAAAACGTATTGTAAACAGAATAAGTTTTTGTAACTGCCAAAGTTGAGCATTTCATAAAAAGGAGCTTGACCATTATTTAATAATGACAGTGAACTAAAGCAACCAAATAAACTTTACTGTGGTTGTCTACCATTCATAGAAGTTCCGAATATGAGTATTAATAATTAAAATGTAGAAAAGTACATTTTAAACAGAATAAGTTTTTGTAACCACCAAAGTTGAGCATTTCATACAGAGGAGCTTGACCATTATTTAATAATGACAGTGAACTAAAGCAACCAAATAAACTTTACTGTGGTTGGCTACCATTCATAGAAGTTCTGAATATGAGTATTAATAATTAAAATGTAGAAAAGTACATAGTAAAAAGTACTTACTACTTATTTTACCGTGAGTACTAAAGCAACTGACTTTTAGGGTGATTTCTTAAGGAAAATATTATAGATACAAAAAATCAAACACACATCACTGTCATTATAACCAAAACAATCCCCGAGACATATGAAATCAAAACTCATTAGTACACACCTAATGAGTAGCAGGAATCAAAAGAGCCATAAAACTGACATAAACTGACTGACTGACATAAACACTGACTGACTGACAAAAAAAGCATGTGGGCAAGTGATTACTGCAGATTAAATAGATATGGCCCGATTTGTACAAAACGAATATGAGAGAACAGTTAAAAATGCACTTATTTTTCAAGTGAAATACAATTTTAAGTTCAAACATCAGAGAGTAGAAGCCAAATGAAGTACCTTGTGAGCCATATCTTCCAGTGAAAACCTTGGATAATATATTAGCAGCCTTTCGAGTATCTTCTTCAGCTTTTTGCTTGTGAAGTGTGGCCTGAAAATTTAATAATTGAAAATGCATCCCATATCAAAAAATAAACAATGACATGATTAATGAAGTTATTAATGTCAGCTCATGTCAGTCAAGATTGTTCAGCAAAGCAATGACCCAACAAAAAATGCTAGATGTTAACTCCTTGAACTACAGTAGAGAATCAGTGTACAGTTACTAATCAATCAGACAAAATAAACAATAAAATAGGAGTTACTAGTTACTCAACTATGTGCTAAAACATAACAATTTCAGATGCATGAATTGTAAAGCAAAATGAAATCTTACTATACACAAGTCATCATTAAATGAGTGTCTGGAACCTGAATGCCCACTTCAAACATGGATATTCTATACATAAGGACAAGGTTGAGACAGTCTTAGAAAGTGCATACCATCTGACAATAATATGCTGCAGCTGAAGCCATTCCACTACGATTCGCAGCCTGAGCCTGAGCATGTCTTTCCTTCTGCAGTCTCCTATTTAAGGCTGCAGATTTCCGAGCATCCTCCACCATTTCTTTCCAGCTACCTTTTTCCTCATCTGCCTCTTCATCAATTTCTTCACTTTCCTCTTCCATCACCACCTCCCTTCGTCGATACTGTAATTTAAAATAATTCCTTAGTTAAATTAAGAATAAAAATTCCAATTGAAGTTCACTGAATGTATTGGCTTCTAATTAATGGTTTCCCATTAGAATCTTATAAGACTTTCTCAGGCAGCCCTTCCTTTCAAACCCACCGGTTTAACATGATGATTATTTTTATAGGTGATCAGACTTCTAACCATTCTCTCAACAGAATAAAACCACCAATCCACATTCCTTTTGTATTCATCTTTCACCAATTCCAACCATTTCATAAGACACTAATTTTTCAAGTCATCTCTCCCATTGAAACTTCAAACACACCTCAGATACTGCCTACCCAGTACATTTTACAATCATTTCTGGTCACCAGTCAAACAGTGTCAGTCCCATATAATGAGCTGGGGAGGAGTACATTTCAAAATATCATAATATCCACAGTATTTCAAACCAACTCAAATTCATTTTACCATTTCAAAAAACTTAATTACATGAAGTCATATGAATCATATATTTGTCTGAATTCCTTCATGAGCTAACTGTGAAAGGTCTTATTATTTCGTATTCCTGATTGCTATCCATAAACTGATGGTTACAATTATATTTGAATGACAAAAATCTCCAATAACACATTAGCTTAAATATGACTTGGCATGAGAGAATTGTCCACCATATAAATTCAAGTACCACACACACCCGTGTAAGACACTCACTGCAATTTTATAAGTGTTCACACAAAAAAATTGGCGGCTTTCTTCATTCTTCTAGAGGGAGGTTTTGGGGATCATAATTTTTTTCAGCCAATACCAAAGTCTTCAGCTTGCGATTCTGTCTCATAACTTGAGCAGCATTTCTCTTAGGTATGGTGAAGCTCAAAAGTATATTACTTTTAGGCTTCTTACAACTCTTTTCTGATGTTTTTTCCACACTAAATGGATTAAAGTAATTGATTTTCTTTCAAATAAAACAAGCTTTACCTCCATATGATATTTAGTTTACAAGTAAGCACGGACTGACCCTCCGAAATTCTCCAATTTTGAGTTTTATTCTGCCTCCGACAACCTAAATTTCAATCCACTAATCTTATGCCAAGGCTATCAATGGCAAACGAATCGACACATGCAATGAAAATAGTGATTTTTGCTCATTCACACAGTATCTTTTGCGAATCGCATTTAGCAATAAGTAATGTTGAGCAAATTCCTGTGGAAAGCCTAAACATAACACGCAATTTTTCAAATGTGAAAACCACATAAAATGATCATAAGTTTTGAAATGTCAAAGTCAAAATTTGAAAAATGATCAAACAAAAACTCCTATGAACAAAGTGAACATTGTGATCTAGAGATTATAGGATATGGTGGTAGGGTTGGCCTTGAACAGCAAGCGAGTGAAATTTACAATGCTGAAGCTGTGGAGCTTCGAGAGACCCAGTTGCCCTGGAGGTCAGAGGATAAGTCAGAGAGATGATGAACTCGTGTAATATACGCACCCTCTTTTACAGCCACAATTTTGGGGAAAAAAGGCACACATGGTACATGGGTTTATAAAGTCTATAATTTTACCTAGGTTACCTACCTGCCTACAGTTAGCACAATATACTAAAGGGATATTTAAAGAATGAAATAAAAAAAGAGCAGCTTCTCAGCAAAATAATCAAAATGCTCACCACAACTCTATCGACAAAGTGCTCATCCACCACAATTTGAATCAAATTTACTTGCAGATATGACAAGCATTTCCATGATTTGCCAAAGAACTGTTCTCTTTAATTTCATTCTTTAAGTCATTGCCATTATTTTTCATGATACCTAATGTACCATGGTAGTAATATGCACAATTACCACATAATGTAGCAAAATTTCCACTCAAGATTCCAAAAATTTCTATGAAGTGGATGGGATGATAAAGGCAGCTTGGCAAGGTTCTTAGATATCCCAAGGTATGTAATATGAACCTGCCATGGATTTCACCCCAAGTCAGCTTGGATATTCCTGCATGTGTATTATCCAGTTAGGGCCAGACTAATAACCCAGGTTGGATAGGATTTACTGCAGTTTAGCAAGAGTACAAATGGTTCAAACTCAAGATAAAACTCATTTATTATATGGTTCATAAATCATGTAGTGTGGTTTGGACACACACATGCCATTGGCTAGGGTTACCATAGGTCCATCTTAAAAAAAGAGGACACTTCTTATAAAAAAGAGGTTACTTCTTATTTTGTTATTTTTTCCACCATTTTAATCATAATCATCATTGCATTCATTTATTTCATCACTGTGTTTTGTACTTTTGTGCCATGAATATTTGGAAGATGAAGAAATCTGTGTTAACAGTTTTCGGTTTCCCAGCGAGTATTCATAAAAGCTTAAGCAGTCAAAGTGCTTAAAATTGTACTGAACACACACTACACCTTTCATGTTTTCTATTTTAAATCTGCTCCTGTCTTTGGTCCTCTGTGCGTAGTCAAGAGAAAACACACGTTCTGTAATAGCATTATGACTTGGAATAAAAAAAAAAGAATTCAGCAATCATTAGAAGTTCAGAATGGTACACATAACTAGATGACTGATTGAAATATGCACACCACATTTCACCTGCTGGTTGGTTTTGTTTTCTTTCATAATTCTTGAAAAAATTTGTTAAATTACAAAAGTTATCATAACACTTAGTGTCATTTAGTCTTATATTTATTTTTTCATTAAGATATGTGATACAGTTTTCAATGTCCTCCCAATTAAGAGTTCTTGAAAGCTGCATCCATTTGAGTGGTTCAAACTGTTGATATTGAGCCAACCATTTCTTTAATACTCCATAGTAGCTCTATATACAGTTTTTTCTCCTTGCAAATGCTAACACTCTCATGTGAGTAACCTTCCTCTCTTTTTTGTGTAGTTATTTCCTTTATTTTTAAGGCCTTAAAATTATTCTAGTATCTTCCCTCAAGAGTTTCTAAAGTGGATTCCAAAATAGAAATTGTTTCAGTGACACAATTTGATTCTCCAAGTTCAATATATTATTGTTGAAAACTGACATTAACGAGTGAATAAACAATTTTGCTTCACTTAGCTCATTCTCAAAGAATTTTTAAGTATCATAAGAATTGAACGTCGAGAAGAAAAATAAGATTTCAATGCTGGAAACATATGAATCAACCTCTCAATACAAGGAAAGTGTGATAACCACCTAATTTTTGTATAGTATAACAGCTGCTGGTATGTAACCTCCACAAAATCACTGAATTCCTTCAAATCCTCTGTGTGCAAAGTATAAATGGAAAAATAACTGAATATTTTCAACACAATTAAATCTATGTCATTTTTTAACCCAGAATCAAAGCCATGCTGCACACAATTGTGCAGTGCATGCGCTGGACATCCCATTCCTACCAATTTAGAATTAAAACACTTTTTTAAGTGACTGAAGACATTATTCCCTGCAGCTCTTCCAATTCCACCAAAATTAACTTGCTTTCCATTTGTTAGAGACCCTGCGCACTTCAAAACAGATCGGGAGCAAAGTTGATGTGCGCTAAACAACAAAAGAACGTCAATAATGGCATCTGCGATTGTTGCAAATTTGTTGATTTTCATAGTAAAGGCGTCAAACATGCATATTGTAATGTTTATAAGCAATTAGCGACATAAAGCTAACGTTTTAAAACACTTATTTTGAACGAATTCAACAACTTTAAGTAAAACATGCAGCCACGACTGCTGTGCACCCACGAAAAGCTACCTACCGGCAGGTTACAAAACATTTCGCCAACGCACATCGTTTCATTCAACGTATTTCGTGTGCCATTAGTGCTCGTTTTCCGATGTGCGCTTTGTTCAACACCTCGAAAAGAAATCCCCCAAGAGAATAACTGAATAAGATAATGAATCGTAATGATTGTAACTAATGCCTGCTAAAATTCTAAAACCGTTAGAATGCACAGTTATCACAGTCTAGGGACACCCTCTCCGGATGAAAAGATGTTCTTTGGTAATCTTTCTGGATCACATGCTTTTAAAAAAAAATATCGCCTTGCGTATCGCGAAAATAAAAAAAATAAATTTAGTAAGAGAAATACGGAATAATTGACGGCATTATCACCAGTGTGGTCTTTACATTTGTGGTCAAAAGTGCAACAGTTGCAATTTTACGACTTAGTAAATCGACTACACATTTTCGTGTTTAAAACGAGAATTTTTTCTCGGAGCTAAAAAAGAGGTCATTTCGTAATTTTTTATAAAATCCGCCCGGACATTTTTATTAACCTGAAAAAGATTACATGTCCAGGAAAAAGAGGACGTATGGTAACCCTACCATTGGCCAACTTTAATGAACAGGCAAATCAGAAGTTTTGACTGATATTCAATATCATTTCAATATATTTTAAAACTTGTGTGACATTATTTTGAAAGCATGAGTATGACCAAAAATCAAAATACTGCCTTACGACCCAAGACTCTACGATTGGTTTGGCTAGCCAAGCTGCATCTTCATATAATACGTCCTCAGCATGGTAAAAAATACTTTAAAGGGACCCAAGAAAATTATAAACTCAACACAAAATTTGTGCTGCCTAAAACTATTCTGATCAATAATTTTTGAAAAAGGTATATTTCAACAAACTATTAAAAAAAGTTGCTATTAATTAATGAAAAAAAACTGTGCTTCACCTCATCAAAAAACATATTTTAAAGTAGAATAGAACATATTTTAAAGTAGAATAGCTAAGTTTTTTCTTCTCTTTACTCATATTTGTAGCATAAAAGTTTTTATGGAGGGAAGTTATCCTGGCTTTTACATTTTCATCTCAGGCAGATGTATATTATGTCCATCCTCTAGGAAAGTCTTATGCCTGAAAACCATGTATTTTAAAATAAATAAAATTATAAAATAAAAAACATGGTCCCTGGGTTTTGTTCTTTTCTAGAGGATAGATCGGAAATACAACAGCCAGGGAAAAAAATCACAAAAGCCAGGACTGCTTCCTTCCATAGAAATTTGTATGCTTCTAATTAAGTTTTTGATGAAGTGAAGAGCAGTTTTTGATATTAATTTAGAGAAATTTTTCCATAAAAGCTGGAACATATCTATCACAAAAATAATAGATCAGCTTTAGTTGAATACAATGATTTTTAAATTATTTTTCTTATTCACAAATAAAAATATAACCCAAAAACATTATTTTGGTCAAAAAACATTCTTGGTGCTATATAAAAATGGACTCCAAAAAATCTATAGAGTTGAAAATTATTTCATGCATCTATATCTTCCATCATAAAGGCAAAACATCGTAAAAAAAAACAAATATGTCAAGCAACATGACCTAGATGATTTCACTTTGATTGACCCCTATATGAGAAGCATGAAAATTAAAATAAGTCATTTTTTGATAATTAACCCACATGTAATCATTAATCAGGCAATGCAAAGAATAATCATTTGAGAGATTTTTGTTTCCAGTAGTTACTTAAAAAAATTATAAGTAACCCAATATTAGTCTTACCTTAAGACTTTCCATCTTAACTTTCTCCAGCAAAGCTTTCTCTTGGGCAGCAATGGCTTCTGGGGAAACCACTTCTTTCGCAGCACCAGCATGGCTATCCCTCTCTGTTTCAGGAAACAATATGCACATCTGTCACTGTATGTCCCATTAGATAAGGTCGGAGGACACCGAAAATACGACTACACAAACAAAAATTTTGAAAAGTATAGCCCAAAATAGGGCATTTCATTTTGATCTCCAAGGATCAATTATGCAATTAGACTCATAAAAAGAAAATTACCCACTAAAGTACCATAAGTCTGAATGTAGCTATTTCAATACATAGACTCAAGCTGTATATACATAAAGGTGGACAAAGTTTAGCCTCCACAAAACTAATTTTTGTCTCACAACTTACAGGAGACAAGTCTTATGGTTCAGTCACTTAGGGCAAAACAGTCCTAAAAATAATACTACCCGATTGACTCAGATGAAATTAAACATGAGTTCATGGAAATTTTAATGATGGAATATCAATTACATTGTAAATTTCTGAAGACATCAGGCAAATGTATTTTTCCAGGGAAAGACAAAGAAGTCTTTCACTCATTATGAAAAGGTTAAAATTTCCCTCACATTTAATTTCAGAAGAAAATTAAGAATGTACACTGAACATGGGAAAAACCACAGAAATTATTTTTACCGGTTTCCAGAACTAAAACGACTATTTTAAGCACTTACCAAACTAAACTTAAGCCATTTTAGGCTGTGAAAAAGGCAGCCACTAAATCACAGTGATGAAACAAGTTTTTCTCTGGGAGGCTATACCTTTAATTGGTAACTAATTTTTGGGTATTTTATGCATCAAATGGCACAGACAGGAGATTGAGGTAAGCTAAACAGTATTTGGTAGATTAATTGCACAAAATTATTATTTTTAAGGTGATTACACAATTGGAATCTAATAAGAAAGCATAAAATGCATCCCTCTGCACATGTCAGCTAGTAGCTCAATGACCCATGCATGAGTTTCATGGATGTAGTTTCCTCTAGTAGGACCATAGCTCTAATGACATTTCCAGTTTCAGTTTTTTTTTCCTTAACTCATGAACTACCATCAAATTTCAGGTAAGGAGTGCAATGACTGCCATGGCCATGACTTTCATGTATTCATTTATTTTTTAGTCGAAGAAAGATACAAGTCTTTCCCATTGTGTAATGTTGTTTAAGGTTACTCAGGCTTTCCACCAGGTCAAACTCTCCATCATGACCAACGTTTCAATGAACCAGGGAATGTTTTTTCCAGATCAGTTGACGATGCAAAACATGCCCTGATGACGATGGACGACTCATTCATCAAAATGTCAGCCAAGATGAAGAGCTTGGCCCAGTGGAAAGTGCGAGTAACCTTTAATGATTATCTATTTTTTAAATTTGTTATTACTAGTAAATTGTTTTATTCTCCATGGTATAGCCAATCAAAAGTTAGGTATAAAATAGGGAATGAAATGGAGAAATATAATGCCAGTTGGATATGAAAAGATTGCATGCTAAACATATTTCAAATTAATCCAATATTGCAATGAGTAAAAATGTCCGATATTTTGACCAATGGCTGTTTTCATACAGTCACCATGGACACTGTGGGCTGATAGAACAATGCCAATGGCAGGAAAAATGATCTGGAGCAGGGCAGAATTTCTAATCCTCGATTGCACAAGTGACACAAAATTAATACATATTTCTGACTAATTTTTAATTGTCCCATCTCACTCTCAATTAAATGAATCTTCAGCAGTAAAACTGGTTTTATGTGAGCTATGGGTGAAATAATCCACATGACAGGACGACAAACAGTTCATTTATGGGTATGGACTTGTAGTAGATTCTTATAAGCTCCACATCACAAACAGACACGACATCCATGCCTTAAGTGAGATTTGAACCAACAACCTCTGGACTTCCATGCTAGTACATAATTATCCAGCCTATCTCAGCCAGTGGTTTATGTTCAAGAATGATTAAATTAAAATTGAAAATCCCAGGGAATTAGACCCAGTTAAGCCTCAAGAATGTTTTTATGTTTCAATGCATATAAATGAAAACAAAGATAATTTCATAGTACATACAAGAAATGCTTTTTTGCCCAATAAAAATCTACATTAAGCTTCAACCAACCCAACCATACCACATTGACTTCCACATAAGCATATCAACCAACATAATAATTCAAGAATTCTTTTTTTTTTTAGAACTTTGGGCATAGTTGAGGTATTATCAGTTTTATGCCACTAGTTAGTCTTTCACGTCATGGCTACCAAAAATATATTTTTTGAAAGGTTATCATTCTGAAAAGTGAAAGATGACACACACAGTTTAAATCGGCTGATGATATCATTTAAGACAGATAATACTAATACAAACAAAGCTTCATAAAAATAAATACCCTTAGCCTTAAGATCAATCAACATGCACATTAATTTAGGTAATAATTTTACTAAGAGCAGAAAGCATAAATGCATCAGATATTGCTAACTTATGCATCTCGTGACAGAAATTTTAGCCGTAGTCATCACATGAAATGAAAATGTGAAAATAATCCTCATAAGTGAAGCCAATTTGTATTATCTAAACCACATATCTTCCATTTCAGATACACGTGCAAAATAAAAACATATTTACAACTCAAAGGAAGTTCAGATCAATTTATACCAATGCAATCAGATCACTTAATGTAACACTAGTCATTTGCATAATTCATTTTCCTTCATGGAACTTTTAACTTATAACATGAAATGATCTAAATTAGTTCTTCTCCAAAACATAGATCACATACACCATTAAAGTAGGCCTCACAGAAGAGGAAATTATAACAAAAGGAATCTTGTTAGTCTCCACATCAACTCCCAATTTTGAAATTTACAATGAACATCATATTAATATGATTTCATTTTTCCCAATCTTGGAAAATTTTTCCAGCTGATTCCGAACAATTTCTTGTTGATTGATGTTTCTTCATTTCTTAGCTTCCTCAGTAGAACACAACCCTACACTTCCTTCTGATAATGTCTCATTCACAGAAGTTACATTTCATCGCCTTAATGATTTGAAACCAGGAATTCTTTTTCTAACTATTATTTACCAATGAAAATACACAGTTTTTTTACACTTTTTCTCAACAGAAATTTTCCCGCCAACTTGATACTACAAGTTCAGAGGTAAGTCCTAAGTATGATGAATGACTGATATGGTGAATGCCTTATCATCCAAAGTCAGGGAGAAAGTATGCATTATCAGACAATCAACCACATATACTCAATTTAAGAGAGAAGGATTCCACATATCGAAAGAATGTTTAATATTCATGCACCTAACAGATGCCAGGCTACCAGCACACAATATTGGATTTTTAATTGTATTTCATCCTGAGCTTCATTTCACAACACCCTAGTATCCATCCTGTATACATATTTTATGAAAATCAAGCTAGGAGTAAAAAATGGATAAATTTGATGACGGGATGGTTGGAGAAAGAGAATAGCTTGAAAAATAAGTGGAACAACTGATAGAATAGATAGAAAATTTTGCCAAAGGACAGATATGAAAGAAATGAGAAAAACTAGCACATTATGACGTTATGAAAATTAAATGGTATAACAAGATGGGCTTGACCGCCAAGTAGTAGGCTAATTTGGGTGACAAGACTCAGGAGAAGCAGAGATAGGCATGCAAGCACATGGAACTAGATGCTCAGTAAATAAATACAAAGGTATAATTTCCCTCTGCAGCAATAAAATATTGCCTTTACCACCAACCTACTGAAAAGGGTAGAAGGCAAAAGAGAGAAGAATCAAAGTAAAAGGCTAAGCTAAACCCATGTTCCATTGTATCATTAATGAAAAAAATCATAAAACAGTATCTTGGTTTACTTGGTGGTATGTTTCAATTGACATATTTATTATAACTTTTACTTAACCACAAAAACACACAAAAAACACACGACCTGGGTTTCAATACATAAGTATCATCTTCAGGTGCATAATAAATTCGGGAACTCTCTTATATATGGGAATAAGGAGGGAAGGGGGGGGTTGCGGGGGTGATGATGGGGAGGGGTGGAAGATAGGAGAAAAAGGAGGGGGTAAAGGGGGGGAGAGAGAGAGAGTGGCGGCAGGTATCAATGTGCAACTGCTTCAATGATAGGGGAGGGGGAAGGGAACAAGCATTCATTGACAACATGCACATCAGGGTCATTAATTTTCCTCAGAATTTCTAATTGCTCAAGGGCATCGAGCTCACGTGAATTGTCACTACAATGTAGGATTTTGGTTTCAAAAGCACTGCTATGACCGTTACACAATAGTTGTTTGGTGAAGTTACTTCTACTTTCATTATTGTTTTTAAAAGCACTACAATGTTCTTTGGTCCTGATTATAAAATCCTTTGAGTTTGCCCAACGTACACACTTTTGCAGTCATACAATGTAGAGCATACACACCACTTTTCTTGTTTGGATCTATGTGATCCTTACACTAAATTAGCAAGTTCTTAAAATTATAAGGAGTCTTAAAAGATAGATAAAATTCATCTCTGGGGAAATATTTAACAAGACAGTTAGTGATGGGACCTAAAAATCTGATGGAACACAATTTCTTCTTATCTGTATCTCCTTCACCCGAGTATATGAGTTGCAAGGTGAGATTCTTCTGTTTTTTAATAATCAATTTGTCAATTAAGTTTGGATTATATCCATCGACTCGGACTATATGTTTGATGATATTGGTTTCTTCAGTGAAATTTACGTTAGACATAGGAACCTTGAGGAGGCGATGAATTAGGGAATTGAAAGTGGATATTTTATTCGAGTAAGGGTGTCTCGAAACGATCGGAATAACGTGGTCGATATGTGTGGGCTTGCGGTATATGGAAAATACATGACGGTCTTTTTTGAGGGAAATACTTAGGTCGAGAAAATTCAAAGAATTGTCTCAATCAAGTTCACAAGAGAAGGAAATGTCTGAGTGGATTTGATTTAAAAAATCATTGAAATTAGCTAGCTGACGATCTGTGCCTTTCCATAATACAATAATGTCATCTACATATCTAAACCAGTATACAATGGACTTTAATAAATAATTACCGGAACTAAAAATATCATTTTCTAGGTTATCTAAAAATATTTCTGCCAAAATTGGGGAAATTGGTGAACCTATGGCAAGGTCGTCTGATTTATGATAAAATTGATTTTGAAACAAAATAATTTTGTGCCAGAACAATCATTAGGATGGAGGACATGTTATCTGCGACACCAGATTTCGTAAGCAGTTTTGTAACTATATCTATAGTTTCGCAGGGAGGTACGTTGGTGAATAGATCTTTTATATCAAAGGACACCAGCCTTGACTTTGGGGGGACAACTATGTCTTTGATTTTTTCAACCAATTGTAGGGAATTAGTAATATTATACTTGGGTTTTAATGCAGTGTACTGCACTAGAAGTTTATTTAGGACATGGGCTAACTTGTGAGCGGGAGCTCCAATACCAGAGACAACAGGTCGAATAGGCATTTCTGGTTTGTGTATTTTAATTAGTCCATACATACAAGGAGGCAAAGGATTTGACTGGCATAAATGAAAAATATTCTTATGAGGGAACAATTCTTTAGAAGCACGAATTACGTCTTTAACAGATTGGTGGAATTTTAGAGTGGGGTCATTGGGCAGAGGTGTCATGTTGGCACTGCTAATGAACTGCTGACACTTCCAAAGGTAGTCTTCGCGGTCTAAAACCACCAAGCAATTACCTTTGTCTGCTTTTTGGAGGACAAGATTATGCGACTGAATTTGCTATCCAGTAGAATTGATGTTTTTAAGTTCATTACAAGAAGCACGAGAAATAAGGCCCCAATTGGACGCATTCAGGGCACCAAATTCGTGAGCTATGACATGTTTGATGATGGATGGTGGATCGTGTGTTTTTTGTGTGTTTTTGTGGTTATGTAAAAGTTATAATAAATATGTCAAAAAAATATCAAGCCTGTCTTGTGAGCACAACAATTAACATATATGAGAAAGAGGGAAAACACAATATTGACACATTTTAAATACAATTGGAAGACTATCATGTCAATTATGCTTCAATACTAATAAAATTCCTCATTTCCATTGGAATTTCCAATTAAGACACAAGAATTAAGATAATGGTCAATTATTAACATTTTCAAAGATATCAAAAACCACATATATTCATGGGAATGAACATAGAATGAGGAAGTTCTGAATAAATAACAAAGTATTAGGTGCACCCATTTATTTAGAAAAATTTGCCTGAATTAATATACAATATAAGTGACAAAATTGAAATGGATGTAACTTGACAGAGTGACTACAATTTATTAAAAATATTGAGACAATTCCATATATATACAAAACTGGTGAAACGTACCATATGAAACATTAATGATTTATTATGCCAGCTATGTTCTATACGTTTAACAAAGAGAATGGACATGCACCCAACATGACAGATGTTTGAAAAAGGTGTTGAAGAGGTGACAACAGAAATGGTTCAAAGCCAACAATATACACAAAAAATGTCCACAACCCAGAAATATTGGGGTAAAATATTACTCTTGAAGACAACAGACAATTTCCTGTAAGATGTTTTTGCAACTTCTTTCAAGCTAAAAATCTGGTACAGCAAAGTTCTTCAACAAAAATGTCATTGATATGGATGCTGAGCAATCCAAATTAAATGCATCACAACCATTGAAACAGCAAAAATAATTGAACAACACAAAGACATCTAAAGTTCAGCATCTGACAAAAGAAGTACAAATAATTTTCTATTATACTATTCCTACAACGTCCTTTTGAACTCACTGAAAACTATAATGATGCTTGCAGCTCAAAGAAAGGCTCTAAGTTGGTTAAGACTTCAATGTTGAGCCCCTATACTAGCAAGGCTATTAAATATGGAATAATGCAGTGCAAGGATTCTTTTAGCATTGCCCATTACCTAATTAGTCATCAGCTTCAATTATTAGGGGTATAAAATAAGGGGAACTAAAAAAACAGAGGGATGATATAATTCAAGGCATAGATTTATATTTTTTGTCTCATTTAAATCCTCACAGAGAACATAAGTAAGCATGGGAGTAAAGGTAGAAAAACTCATTTCAGACTGTTAACCCTTTCTATACTATTTGTTCACATAAATGCTTATGAGGAGCAACACAAAGAAAAAGGTTGGTATAAAATATTTTCCCACGTTTAACTCCTCATCCAATAAAAGCCGCTTCCCTCCACCACACTTCCAGGCTCAAGTTTCCAAAGAAGATAAAATTCATAAAATAAATTATGGGCAGTCTCCATTTCATGCCAAGCACACTTTTCAAATCAGAAACCAACAACCATAATCAAGCTTACTGGAACAGCATGGAATTGAGATGGCACTGGAAGTGATGTAAATGTTCAGAGGAGTCTAGATATATGAGCTTTCCAGAATCTTTCCTATCTCTTGTATTTTTCCGCTGCAGAGTGGTTTCCACATACATCCACTTTTTTGCCAAATAAATGAACAGGCTAACATCATTAGAGGTATTTCAATCACAATTTAAAAAAAGACTCATGTTCTTTAGACCAGTAGTTCCCAAAGTGGGCACCACTGGTCTACTGCTCCCTGGAGGGGCTCATCTACAGAGGCGAAAGTAACGAGGGGATCGCAGGGAGGTGCTGGAGGCAGGGTTCTGACCAAATATTATCATCCATATATAGAAGGGGATGTATAAACTTATCTATCTATAGGATTTGGAACAAACATTAGTTCAATCATGAATGTTCTGACTTTATTTTTATAATCCTTATGATTTGGTCATGTACTCTATGATTTAAAAGCTTACCATTGGGTAACATATGGTATAGGTTTGTGGAACAAAGTTGGAGTGCGGCTGGAAAAAGTTAGGGAAACAATGCTTTATAACATACTTGTCATCAGCTGATATGTTCTCCTCTCAGGCTGAAACAGACTAAGAAACAGTATGCCCTTCCATATCATGAAGGTATGGTTCCCCAGAGGTCAAAGCCCTTTAACCCTTTGAGTGTGGCATGACTTGATATCACATCAAGCTTGTCTTTACGCTGGTGCTGATGACGTTATATCATACCTAGGGTACCGTGAGTGTTCCAGCTTTCACCAGTGACTCCACACCCCCTAGTGAAAGCTGGAACACTCACTGTACCCATGACGTAATATCACATCATCAGCACCAGCATAGAAACAACCATGAAGTGATATCAAGTCATGCAGCATTCAAAGGGTTAATTAGTCACCAGAAATGCAAAACTGGCCATCATAATTTAGCAATAAGGATCATTCATCTTCCATCATCCACCTTCATGTCTGAAGAAAATGCCAAACAGTGCCAAAAACCTCATTTAAGTGCTGTTTTGGCCGGAATAAAATACAGGTTTTTTTTCCACTTAGAGATGGTCGAAAATCACTAACCGTCTCATTTATGACCTCTAAGAAACAGTACAATTTAAGGACGTAACCCACACAAATTGGTGCTTGATGTTCTACCTTGTTACCTACAACGTAGGTAATGTTACCTACCTTGTTACCTACAACGTTCTACCTACTAACCTACAACGGGTTCTACCTTGCAATTTCCAATTCAAACTTGATTACAAAGTTATAATGAATGAAAACATCACCTTCACATGCATCAGGAAGAGTATGCTATTTATAACTACGAGTCATTAATCAGCACAAATGAGAAGAGGAAGAGCTAACGATAATGGAAGTCAGTACATATACGACTTAAAATCAAGACTAACTTCTATATATATAAAAACGAATGTACGTCTGTGTGTCCTGTATGCATTACTACACCGTTGATCCGATCACCAAGAAACTTTGGAAAGTGGTTGAGTACACTCTTGCGAAGGTTTATGGTATAAAAATTTTTTAATTATCGCCCCCCCCTTCCCCTCAAGGCCCTCTTAATCTTTCGAATACTTTTCGCGCAACAACGCCCGACGGGTAAGCTAATAATCCTAACCTCAGTTTTAATCCTATCGTGCTGAAATTTTGCCGAGTAATAGTTCAAGGCAGGAGGAAAGTTATAGGCTACTTTAAAATGATCTCAGGGCCCATAAAAGTCCCATGGCCCTCTTAGGTGGGCCCTTTAGGTGGGAGTCTCAGGGCCCTTAGATGGTTCGCGGTACGTATCGGGTTTTGTGCAGTGGTTTCATTTTTTACTTTTTTAAATTATTTCTGCTCAAGATAGAGAGTTGGAATTTTTTAATTAAATGTCTGAATGAATGAAGTTTTTAATTCTGTCAATTAATTATCCTTTTCACTTCGTAATTGACTGAAAATTGCGTTTTTAGCTGCAGAAACACATATTTTTCAGTGAAATCAACAATACCATATTCGCTTGACAACCAGATTTCGGTTATTGCTGTTGGAATTCATATTGCTTAGTTGAGCCGATTAGGAATTCTAAGCATTGGAATTTGTGCATCGGTTAATTATTTCGTTTTTTAAAACAACTTTAACTAAAGATATAGAGTTGAAATTCATTTTATCGCATACCCGAAAGCATGATACTACTAAAATTAGTGGTATCATGCCCGAAAGAATGAAGTTTCTCTCTTATTCAATCGATTTTTTTACGCATTTTCCTTGACAACCAAATAAACAAACAAAAATAAACATCAAATCAAATCTTAATTAACGAATCGCCAAGAAACTTTAAGAAGTTGTTGAGTACACTCTTGCGAAGGTTTCTAAGGTTGAAGGTATAAAAATGTTTTAAATATCGCCGCTTTAAATATTTATTGCACGACCGGTTTAGTTTACAAATTTAAGGCTGAAACTATTGAATTTGTTGAGTGTGTACTTTTTATATGTGTGCCTGCTAAGAAAGAAAAAGAGGCAATGCAACGCATGCCGGGCACAGCTAGTATCTCATAAATTAAAGTTGTTAATTAAAAATAGAAGTCAATATACAGGGTGTTTCAGAATGAAAGTACAAAACTTCTGGAAAAGTAGAGGAAGTGATTTTAAGCATTGTGTGTCCTAATAACGCGTGGTCACAAACTCCTTAATTACAGAGTTATGGCAGTGCAAACATTTCGTAAGATGCATCTTACATTTACTATGAAAATGCCAAAAAAACCACAGTATCCATTAAAACCAATGGAGAAAAACCGATCTTAGTTGTAGTTGAGATTTCTTTCCTTTCCAGCTGCAATGTACACAAATTGCTTCCAAATTTCAAAATGGTGGCTGAAATTGTCAAACTTTTTGTTTTAAAGAAGTGACTACTAGGTTAACATTCTTACTTTGGGAGATAGGAAAAACTTTAAAAATACAAAAATTTAGCAAATTTTATTAAATTCCAAAGTTGATAATTATATTTTCCTACCTTAATATAAAGTGGAGATATGGTATCTTAAATGGTACTGTTACGTGAACCCATTGGTTGATGGCTCCCTTCCATGCGTGGAAATGGTATTAATTTAGCAAAAGAAACTATTAACTTTATTGATCTTAGTTTACTCATTTCTCATTACATGCACCAACATGAATAACCAACCTCTAAAACCCAATTAAGGTATTTTTACACACCAAATGAAGTAAAGACTCAAACTTCAACAAATATTTCAAGCATAGATTGTCACCATGGATTGATTTTCCACAACAGGCATTTACTTCCATTGATTAAGAACTGAACTATTTAACCCCACTGAACAACCTCTAATCATCCTTTGTTACTTTTTGGATGTGTTGTTGGTGTAATGAAAGAGAAAGCAAGAGCAAAATTGAACAGATTCAGAGCCTAGAGGAATGTTCTAGCAAAACTTTCTCAATGATTTATGACTTCACTCATGCTGACTGTGAAGATACTCTTTAGCTACATAAGTTTAGCGATTGAGATGCCTATACCAAATAGCTGATATCATTATCTGACCCACAGATTGCAAAGTTTATGATATATTGTCTTGAGTTTTTCAAGACCATTACGAAACAGGCTTATTTCCGTTTCTCACAAGTGTTAGGAACACTTGTTCACAAGATTTGAGTGAGCAAGAGAAAATTGCACTAACCCTAGGCTAGTCTTAGAGTGACTTCAAGCACAAAAAGCACTTGTCAAAGGGTTTCATAGTCAAAAGTATGCAGAATATTTTAAAGAAGGCAAACCTTAATTTCAGGTGCAATGACTTCAACGTCATTCATGGAGTCATCTTGGCAGACAGCAGGAGTTTAGTGAATGGCTTAATAGAAACTGCAATTTTCACCAGTACATCTTACTTACTGACAATACTCATGAGGTTCAATGAGGGAGTGGGAACACAGATATAATTCTCATTTTTGGTCACAAGAAAACCCTCACTCCACTACGGAAATTAACTTTTAACAGGGGTTCTGAGTAAATGTTCCATTTGGGATACTCAGCTAACAGGTACAATTATTTCATGATTTTTTCTTACAAGATAGGTGTACCTTCCACATTTTCTCAACGCAATTCGCCTTCACTAAGCCCAACCTTTGCCGTTAGTTCAGTAATGGCAGATTCACTGACAACCTGGAGATGCCTTCCTTATTCCTGGTCTGTAGTCAGCAAACTCAATGAATGATACCCTGGGTATTTGTTTGTCCTTGGTTGGAACAAAAAATGATCTCTAAGTTATCCTGATATGATTCATTTTAAGTTGGGCCCTGTGGTTGAAAAAAGACTTGGCAATGGAGTTAACATTTAAACACCTCATACCTACTTCGCATGTAGTACATGCTGACCAACACTGACAAAAGCTGTAAAGAACTCAGCAGAGAAACATAAGGACTCATCATCAACAATAATATGCACTGCCATTGGTAGATACATAACAAAATGTATTACAATTGCACAATAAGGGAATCTCAAGCATTTCTCTTATTTCTTCCAAAAATTTTTTTAAACAATATCATTAAATGATTATGAAACTTGTATCTGATTTACAATGGCCAATAAACATGAATTTTCAAAAATATTAAAATGTTCTAATGAGATATATCCTTTTTATTATCTCATGACGTTAAGAGTATACCTAAGTTTAGTTCCAGGGATTGATTGATCATTATTACAATTGAAGGGTTAAATAGTTCAGTTCTTTATTGGAACTAAGTGCCTGTAGTGGAAAACCAAACAATCTACGCTTGAAATCTTTGCTGAAGTTTGAGTTTTTACTTCATTTGCTGTGTAAAAATACCTTAATTGGGTTTTAGAGGTTGGTTATTCATGTTGGTGCATGTAATGAGAAATGAGTAAACTAAGATCAATAAAGTTAATAGTTTCTTTTGCTAAATTAATACCATTTCCACGCATGGAAGGGAGCCATCAACCAATGGGTTCACGTAACAGTACCATTTAAGATACCATATCTCCACTTTATATTAAGGTAGGAAAATATAATTATCAACTTTGGAATTTAATAAAATTTGCTAAATTTTTGTATTTTTAAAGTTTTTCCTATCTCCCAAAGTAAGAATGTTAACCTAGTAGTCACTTCTTTAAAACAAAAAGTTTGACAATTTCAGCCACCATTTTGAAATTTGGAAGCAATTTGTGTACATTGCAGCTGGAAAGGAAAGAAATCTCAACTACAACTAAGATCAGTTTTTCTCCATAGGTTTTAATGGATGCTGTGGTTTTTTTGGCATTTTCATAGTAAATGTAAGATGCATCTTACGAAATGTTTGCACTGCCATAACTCTGTAATTAAGGAGTTTGTGACCTCGCGTTGTTAGGACACACAATGCTTAAAATCACTTCCTCTACTTTTCCAGAAGTTTTGTACTTTCATTCTGAAACAATGTTTGTACGAAATGTTTGCACTGCCATAGCTCTGAAATTAAGGAGTTTGTGACCCCGCGTTATTAGGACAAACAATGCTTAAAATCACCTTCCCTACCTCCTTTAGATTATTCACAAATTCCTCCAGAAACATCTTGTATAAATATCATGAAAAGAGAAAATGTAAAAACAACACCAAATCTTGAATAGACTTATAAGTGAGCATTCCCTCCCAAACATTCCCATATTTCATGCTTCATGCTAAAACAAAACACCATATCAATGGACATCACTTGGTGCAAAAAGCTGTATAACCTAAATCTGCTTCACTATAAATTTTACATAATTATGTGCATGTACCAAGGAGATTATTTCTGCAATGTTACCTGGTCATTTATATTACAGAGGCTTGATGTACTTAAATTAGTTTATACATTTTTGATCTAGATAACTGATGGGTTCTCGTTCCTCATTTCATCTATTTTGAAGCAATATGATTTCTGATGTAACTACATATTGCAGTATATTTTAGGAAAACATACATTCCCAGGGTACAGTAGATTTCCCTGCATAGTGTTTTCACTTGATTGTTCAATAAAAGCTGAAATACCTAAAAATTAACTGAATGCATTAGGCCTCATTCACTTTATTTAAAAACCATCATCACTTTCCAATGCCAGCAAGGTACAGATGCAAAGGATAATAGCATCGCCTCTCAAATTTCAATTATGCAAGACTTAAAAAGTTTTAAAAATTAAATGTCCATTGATGGTAGATCAATAGCCAATAACAGTCAGAGAAGAACTAGTCTAGCATAAAGAATAAACAAAAAGAGCATACTTTATCAAAAAAATGACTTCGTAAGAATAATTGGATAAGAATTTTTATATGAAAAAATATTTGTACAGTACTTCATAATTAATAAATAAATTGATAGTTCTATGAAAGATAAGCCACCTATGTACACTGTGCAACAATGCAAAACCTCAATAAGTTGCTTCTTCAATACAGACTTACTGCATTCCCAACAACACAAAAATAAATTAGATCTTATGCATCATGGAAGATGAAATTGTAAAGAGAACCTCTGTCATGACACTGAGCCACTTTCATTTGAATCCAATAATACCAAGAAAGCACAATTGTCACATGAAATATCTTTCTCTCAAAGTTTTCCAGCAGATAGGCGGAAGGGTAAAAACAAATGTGAAACATCATTATTAATAAATTACGTAATAAATCACCCAAACTAACAGTAATATTATATATATTATAAAAAAAACTTAAAAGTAATGTGAAAGTAAGCCTGAGAAAATAGTTCAGTAAACAATAAAAATCGAAAACAATAAATAACTAGCAAAATTAATATATTTACAAAAAAATTATCCGAAGTAATTAGAAAGCATTTTACTGTGAAACAATCAATGAAAACAAAAACCTCTCCTTACATATAATGTATCACAAAAGTTAGCTTTCAAAATTCATCCAATGTCATCAGAAGTATCAAAGCACATAAAACATGCAATTCAAGACAGGAGTTTGAGAGTTGCTTGGAACACCAAAGACATCTTGCAAGAGCTTTGATTGAAGCCAAACACCTGGGTATCCTGTACCATGATTTCCGAACTACCAATGCTCGGAGGAAAACATGTTAACCCTAAGTTTGAATGTTGGAAAAAATGGTACCATGGTCCAGGTCTTGACAGTGAAAAATTTTTAAATTACTGTAGGTAGCAAAAATTCATACAGCACAGGCCAAAAGAATATTTACGTATCTATGGTCGACATATCATCCAAGGAATAACTCTAAAACTCACCCTTAGGTAAATGAGTTGTTCTGCTCCATTTTTAAGCCCTTAATAACTATTGGTGGGTTGAATAAAAAATTAATTTAATCTGAATCCCTTTTCGAATTAATTGAATTTCATACCAAACCTGAATCCTGCTATCACCATATAATGAATCCCAGTTCCTTTTCATTACCATCACATTTCCTAAAAATTTATGAACCCCTGGGTGCCTCTAGGTTTTCCCCAACAAAAACGTAACGATGCAGCATCATTTAAATTCAGCAGCAACATGTTTCACCATCCTATTATTTGTCTCTTTATTAAGTAAGTTCAAGAAAGCTACGTGAACTCAAGTAACTTGCCAATTTTTGCTAATGAGATGGAGAATTCTCAGTCCATGAGGATCAAAACTGTTTCTTCTACTTTCAACCACATTGCTAAGAGTATTAAAGGCTCTCTCTGAAAAATCTGATACCACAGCAATCTAAAGTTGTTTTTACAGAGGGCTTGAAAAGCTTTTCTATGATTATTGTTTGTTCATGTTTTAGGCTTTTGCTGCTTCATAGGCTGGAATGGATGAGTTTTTCAAAATACACTTCCCAAGAGAATTAGTAGCTTTAGAGACACTATCACAAGAAATATAACATTGTCACATGAGATGAAAATCATGACTTAATCTACAGCATATTTCTATGAAAAGTGATAGCAACCTAATTTTAGTATTGTTGGTTCCACACAAATTGCCTAACACAAGCACTTGTGGCCCCATTAACAAGAATCGATCCTCACCTCTTAAACTTGAACATGGTGTCCCTCAAGGTTCTGTCCTTGGTCCCTTGCTGTTTTTAATCATGATAAATGACCTCCCCAAGAATGTCCCATGCATGTCTTTACTATATGCCGATGACACTACTTTGGTTCAAAATGTAAAAGACTTATCGAATACAAATAGTATTTCAAATTCTGTATTGTCAGTAGCTCAAAATTGGTTTTCTGTGAATGGGCTTGCTTTAAACAATGATAAAACTCAAATAGCATCATTTTCACTTAGCCCACAAATAAACCACAATCAAAGTCTCAAATTACTTGGCTTTGAACTTGGCTGCAAACTAAAATGGGATTCTCATATATTTTCTACCATTGCCAAGCTATCCAAAGTAACTTATATGCTGCGGAAACTGAAACTCCTACTACCAATAGACTACCAGAGGCAAATTTATTTTGCCCTTTTCCATTGCCATCTGACATATGGCATAGAACTATGGGGTCATGCTCCCAACTCAAAGGGTGCTTTCAAGATGCAAAAAAGGGCAATCAGAATTATTTCAGGTTCGCACTCAATGGACAATTGTAAACCTCTTTTTATAAAACTGGGTATTATGACCCTCTATGGTCATTATATGTATAAAGGTGTATGTGAAAGTGAAAGAAAACCTGAGCTCATTAGAGACAGGAGCCAGCTATCATCACCACTTCACAAGAAAAAGGGACAATTTAGTGGTGCCTCACTGTAGACTATCCAGAAGTGCTAACTGTTTTAATGTACTTAAACTTCGATTTTTTTATATACTGCCCCGAGAGGCTAGGTTTGTCAGCCTGTCTAGATTCAAATTGACCTTTAAGTGTTGGCTTTTGTGTAAAGCATTCTATTCATTGCAGGAATTTGAGGAGTGTGATACTTCAGACCTCACATTTTAATTCCTGATTTCCTTTTATACACTTTTTTCATTTGTGTTTTTACTTTTTATACCTCTTGACGATGACCATTGCATTGTATTGCTTAATGTCAAATAAAAATTATTATTATTATTGGTTTTGATACAATTTTTGCACAAGTAATAAAATATTAGCTCTTCATATGTATTCATACATGTAAATGATAGGGTGATTTAAATAAATACCTGAATTTAGTGTAACATGGCACAAGGCAGTTTTAAACTGCAACTCCAAGAAATGTCATTTGTACAGGCTAGATTTTGAGCGAAATGATATGATAAGAAGACAACACCCTCACTTTCTTTCAACATTTTTGTTGCTATTTTGTTTCTATTCATATCTCTTAGCACAGTTAAATTAAGCCCATTTTAAAATTTAATGAATAATCACGTTACCACAAATGAAAAATCTCTTGCATTGTTTTACTAATGCCAGAGAGCATTATGCAGGTTGAGAACTTTAAATGGTTCTACCCTACCATTAATTCATAGATGTGACACCTTTATCCTCAGCAGCTTCAAAAATATACGCCCAAAATTGAAAAATATAAAATAAAAATCATCAAGAAGCCAAATTCTTGGCACTGTAAATAAAAAATTGATAAATTTGGATAGAAACCAGGCATTAAACATACCATATTCAGGCAACGATGTTATTAGAGCCTCTCGAGTATTTGCATATGAATAATCATATGCAGAAAATATTTGAGCAATAATATTTTGTGGCACTTGGGGAAATTCCTTCACCAAAAGATCCCATGTAAGGCGAGTTGACATATCATTCCTCTGGTTACTCAGAATACTCTTACTCTGTAATTAAATAATAAGAATGAGGAGAATAAGTTAGAGCACCTAAACCATAGAGGCACATGGAAATATCATTAACATGCTCACCTTAAATAAGATGAGGCCATTTGAGACCTCAGCAATGAAAGGAGTTAATGTCAAGAGAATAAGAGAAAGAAAGTTTACAGGTAACAAATTTCCATTCATTATTAAGCCATATCTCTTCTCCCCATCTTCCACTTTATGGAAATCTAAAGGGAACTATGACTGAGTTAACATGTCCTCTTGGATTTCCAGACACACTTCGACATACGTAATTATTGAAGTATTTCACTCACCATGTTTCCTGTTTTCTCAACTATAACTCGTTCACCTTACCCAGCTAGTCTAAGGTAGTTCAGCTTGAATATTTTCAGAGAAGAGAAAGCATGAGTTCTGACCATTTAGAAAAATATTATCTAGAAAATTGAGGCTGAGAGTGGAAAAATCCACCATTGGTATCAGCCTACCCATGCCTTGTGGTACACAGTTTTAAGTCCCATGAGATGAATGGAGAGATGCAATTGAAGTCCTTCCTACCCAAGCATTCAAGATGGGACCACAATTCTGAAAAAATCTCCATCAATTTGAGAATCTGAAACAGATCATTCGAATGGTAATCCTGTAGCCACAAGCTAACACCTCATCCCGGGAGTCTACGAGTGCCATATTTCCTAGCCTATGAGAGGAACTTTAATTTACTCAAAATTGTGATCTAAAAGTGGAGTGTGTCTTACAGGTCGAGGGTACCACAATGTTTTCATTTATCTGGTTTTGTGTTGTCACCAAATGTTTTTAATTTCACAGCAGATGGCCTTGTGGCAGTGAGCTGAAGTTATGCTCTCCAATATTCATTTGTATGTGAGACTCTATAACAAATAACTTTCATAACATTGCTTTTTTTGTAGCTAACAATTGATGTCTCGAAACGGAAGTCTGGAACGACGGACAACAAATACATAACCCAGAGGAAACCATGAGAAGACTTCATCTATATTATATAATGGGAAAGAACCACATCATACTTTTGTTAACAGTCATTCACTCTTCCAATCAACTTCTAATGTAAATAGTTGTTCAATATAATATTTTCTTCCAAAATTCAACCTGAAAAATCACAGTAAATCTAATGGGCCAAAGCATCCTTTGGGTAAGGAAATAAGAGTACATATTACTGAATACCACTTATAATGTATGATTTAACACTTTCCCGGCGAATAACATTAGTGTATATTTCTCGGGCTCGCCACCGGGTAAGATAGTCATAGGCAGCCGACGTTTCGGGTTCCGACTCGTTACTCATTCCGACCGTTAGCCTTGAGAATGGGTAACGAGTCGGAACCCGAAACGTCGGCTGCCTATGACTATCTTACCCGGTGGCGAGCCCGAGAAATGTACACTAATACCACTTATAATGCTTACCACCCATCCCAGCTAACACACCCTCTGTTAATTATATCAAACTCCATAAAAAGAAGAAAGTTCTAAAGTAATCTTCATTGTGACTTAGCTGACCTAGAGTCAAGCACTCACCCCTAAACTAGCAGCCAATTAAACAGACAAGGGGTCAGCCAAAACAAGGCATAAACAACTTAAGGCCCATTTCACATGGACGTGGACAATACTCACTCTGTGCTACGTGCACAGTGTGTCTTGTCCTTTCACATTGGCGAAGATGATATATGTCCGCATGTCCACCTAGGATGCAATCCCAGTTGTGTTGAGGTTTCCAAACTGGAAGGTTAAATTACAACCTGCTTCGTCAGCACAAGCCGTCCGTGATCATGTGTATGGACCAACCTATCTCTGTGGCCCGTACGTGTGCAGATGGAAGGCGGTGCAGAGGGGCCACGCAGATGGCTCCACCACATTCATGTGAAAGTTTCCATGAAAGTTCATGTGGAAGCTCCACCGCGTTCATTACTGCCAATGGAACTCAGTCCGCACACATAGCATGGATCGTCCGCATCCATATGAAACGGGCCTAATAACACAGTAAGAACCTATCTACAGCTATAACATTTTGAGTTCGTGTAGAGGTAGATCTAAAATGTTAAATACCCTCTTGGTAGGTAATCTACTGTGGGGAAACACTCTAGTGTTGCAAAAAAGACGATGACTTACAAAGCGATAACATGAAAAAGAGAAGTTATTCTGGCCCAGATTAGCCACATCTCAAGTACCATTAATCTATGTACCCCGCTCAACTTTATTCTCCAAATTCATGTTAGAAAAAGAGGATCAAATCCATTGAGCAGAAACATCAGAAGAACTATATGTTGACAAAATGACACCTGATATCATTATTATTTAACTAGAATTTGAAGTGGCTCCATAGCCATGCCTATGCTGACTGGATTCTTTCATATATAATAAATAGCCTTGCTATTGATTGGACCTCCCATCCGACAACACCATATTTGGTTTCCAGGTGGCAGGAAAATGCAGTGGTTGGATATATTTGTTAATGTGATGGAGTTGGCTCTCCTGTTCAAAAGTTCTGTGAGCGATACATATTGAAATGCTGGAAATTCTAATTAAAGTGGAGAATGTTTGGCTTTTAGGGCTGAAGTGGTAACCTATGTAAAATCAAAGATTTACCATTGAAATTCCCAATATTTCCCCACCTGGCTTCACTGTCACTAAGTAATATAGCAAACTACATAAAATCATGGTGCATAAAATTGAGGTTTTACTGTAATAGCCAGTGATTCATTCATTGTTTGCAATGAATTTACACAGAATTATGCTCAAAAATATAATATAATCAATGACTAGGGGTAGTGGAAACCTGCAACCCCACGTTGAATCTGGCACTGTATATTTTACCTTAAAACTGCAGTAATTTTGCAGAACAGTCTTTGAGAATAAGTACCATCAGAAGCCCAATAGGAAATTACAGAAGCTGTATTAATAATGAATGAAAAAACAAATAGGTATTAAAATAAATTTAAAAAAAAATAGTATAAATTACCTGATCTGCATTGTACATGGCCATGGCCATTTCCATATCCATTATTTCTCTCAAATTTGGTGTAGTGGAAGGTGGGTTTTCAATTTCTTTGGCATCTTTTAGATCTTCCCTTTCCAGTTCTTGAAGCTGCCTGGCAAGTAGCTCATCTATCAGAAAAGAAATAGTTTTTAAAATGCCAGCAATCAGTAAAACTATAATAAAAATTAATAAGTGCATTAAAATAATCAAGGTTTTAACTATCACATGAATGAGTATATGCAAATTTATGCGAATATTTAGTCGGGTATATTCTCTTCATCGTTTCGCGCTCATTAGCTTTGCTTTCATGTATAGGAAATGCAGGGTCACAATTAGAAATTATCGATTACGAACTAACCTTCAATCAGCATTTTTTGAGAAATTTCTTCTTCTGCTAATATAGAATCCCACTGACTTTTTAAAAGACATTCATGTAGCTTTCTAGCAATAGAAGCAGGAACATTAACGGTGACTCCACTAGCTGATCCACTGGGTAACTTGGGTGACTCACATAGAGATTCCTCAAATGGGTTGCCAAAGGTTTTGTATAAGAGACCAACAAAGTTCTGATCTAGGACTAAAGGGTATGTTTCTGAATCATTATCATCATCACAAGTCATTAAGTCTTTTTCTTCCAAGGTATTTGTGTTCATACCAGACAGCAATTCCTCTCCTGAAACAAAATCCTCGATACCATTGTCCCTCTTTAAAGTCTTGGTTGTTTCCAAACTACTACACATTTCTGAAGATGCTGAATCTGATGGTAAGGACTTCTGATAACTTTGATCAAAAGTGTCCAGGAGAAACTTTCCAGCCCTTTCAAATATGTTTTGAGCAGTAATAGGAACAGGGTTTCCAGAAGGAATTTCATCGGTATTTTCAAATTGGTCAATTTGCTCAGTGCTATCCAAAGACATCCAAACCTCTTCTATTGAGAAATCAGAGATGGTTTTGGTTTCATTACTTAAGATATCTACGGAAGGACTGCTGTTATTACACTTGTTCAGAATGCCTGATGGGTAAATGCAGCCAGGCTCCATCATGGCGTCTTCCTTGGTAACAACGGCAAGGGATTCAGATTTATTTTTTCCCTCAAGTAAGTTTAACTCCATTAAATTATCAGTCTCGATATCTACATTATTGTTGCTCACCTTGATGGTGGCCAAAGAGGAGGAGTTCTCAAAAGAGACACTGATTAATGAAGGAAGAAGAGATTCATCAGTATCCCTCATGGCAGTACTATTACACGAGGATTTTGATGTATCAGGCGGAGATGGAATTACAGCCAAATCACACTGTTCTTTCACATGAACAATTAAGTCTTCTTTTTCTTCAGTGGTTTCTAGTTCTTTACTTGAGTCCTTCTCAGCTGTGATAGTAGGAGCTAGCTCATGGCCAATATTTTTACCAATGGTATCATATGTCTTATGAGACTCATTACTTGTGCTTGGTTCATCATTCTTAAGCATAGAGTCACTTCCACAAGGTGTAATTTCACCTTCCAACTGCTCTCTGTGTATTTCTGACTTAGAATCCAGCATTGCTGCATCGTCAAGTAACTTCTCACCACTTTCAAACTCCTCAGGGCTTCTTTTTTGTGCTTTTTCTATTCCCATTAATAATGACTTCAAGACTGTCATTTTACCTGACTCAGTTTTATCATTCAACAAGGTAGACTCATTTTTGTCACCAGGATTAAGGCTAACATCACTATTTATAGTCGTTAAGTTTAGGGTTTCATTTTCCCTGATACCATCACATTTACTACCATCATGATCACTGTTTTCTGATGATATATCCACAGCTTCTTCCAAAGTAATATCCAAACATTTGTCATGTGCAGTTTTACTAGGACAAGTTATAGGTTCTGATTCACCACAAATAATCTCATCAAAAACCGACACTGGCTTATTGTCAACTGAAGATTCTTGTATATTACTTATTATCATTTTGAAATTCTCCATCTGATCAGCCACAAGGTTAGTAAGCAGTTCATTTTTTTCTATCAATCCAACTGAGGAATCATCCACCATATCAGCAGGCTTCACCACAACAGTTTCCACAATAGGGCTCACTACAGGCACGTTTGTAGGCAAAGAAGTAAAACATTCATTAACATGCTCTTCATGAATTTTTGCACTGGATGACTCAATTTCTACCTTGTCTTCTGTTATACAAATTAAAGAATTTTCTTCAAGTAACTCTTCACCAACTTCAGCGGACTTGGGAGATGAGTCCAGCTTTTCTTTGCCTTCAACAAGGTTGGATACAGAACCCATTTCATCTTGAATTGCCTCAACAGATGTTGGATAGTCACATTCCCGAGTATCTTCCATGTTTGTTTGCACTGGACTGCTGGTACTTTCATTGTCATTTGAAGAGTGTTGAGTTGAATCACATTTATCCTTATCAAGTCCAAGTGCTTTAAGCAAAAGTCGAACGTCTCTAATCCAACCGAATTCATGTCCTTCAATGATATCAGTAATTTTCTTCGACTGTTCAGCTTCATTCATTTCTTTAGATGAATCTTCAATAAGTGATCTTTTCTTTGGACTTCTGGGTGGAAGAGGGCCCTCTTGTTTTTGTTCTTCACTTTCATTAGAGGCCTTTCGACGATCACTGTTTGAAACACTAGGTGGAGTATCCCATGATGCTAAGGGGTCAACTTCATCTGTGACCCATTCATGTGCTCTCTCCTTTTCTTCACAGACCTTAGAGTAAGTCTCTCCCACATTTTTCCCAGTCATTTCAGCAGCCAATAACCTGGCATGTCTATGCCAATAGGATCTAGCTGGCTTTGGCTCAGAGGATTCTTTCAACACCTCATCTTCTAACTCTTCTTCACTGGACTTCCAATTTTCATATTTAGATGCATTTGCTTGCGTCCACCGTCGCTCTTCCTCCTCACTTATCTCAAAGCACTTGCCTTGTGAATTGCTACTGGTGCTTATGTCTTCATTGGATGTACTATCCAATGACTGAATAAAAGGATTAGGTCCAATCACATCAGATTTCAATGAAATATTTTCATAACTGCTTCCATCTGAATCAACCAGTTCACTTCCTTGTGAAGAAAATAAATTTGAAGGTTGGACACCAGGAAAGATTTGTAGGTTACTAGAAGAATGCTTAGTGCTGGTGGCTTCAGGTATCAGAGGTACTTCCTCCCTAGGACCCATGAATTCTACTTCAGTAGTTTTGGGTGCACACGGCTGACTTATAGATCCTGTGTTAAACATGTTGGGAGAATAGAGAACTGGTTGAACATAGGGCCCACTAGGAAACCCAACAAAATTTGGATATGGATTTGCTGAGGATTGCTGAAACTGACTATTTCCAAAGGCAAACTGGTTGGTTAACTTATTTGCCTTGGTACTCTGATGCTTAGATCTAGTATTGAGGAGTGGTGGGCCAGTAAGTTGAGTGGCGGGTTTATTTTCCTTTGAAGGTCTCACTTTTGTCCCAGATAGCTCAGGGTGAAGAGCATGGTTTTTCTGTGGCTTCTTTTTAAGTATCAGCTTAATGAGGTCCTTCCCAGTCAAACCATATTCAAAGTGAGAAAGCATCTGGGTTATCTTCCTCTGTGAAACACCATGCTGGTTTACTTTTGCCAATCTAGATGGATTACTGTACCACCTGTGAAGTATAAAAATAATAAATACTTGGGATAAGCAAACACCAGATTTTCAACTCAAGTAAGATATAGATGCAAAAATCAAGTTTTCGAGTCGAGTTTCAGCATCAATGTCACATCACATGTTTTAAGGAGAAAATAAAAGCCTTCTTAGTCTTGTTAAATTCACAATTAATTTACAAATTTTCAACAATTCGACAACTAGAACAAAATTCTAAATTTGAAAAGAAAATTTTACTTAATCTAAACAAAGACTATTAGAGAAAGAAACAATAGAAATAAATATATTTTGGATATTTTTAAGAAGTCATCTGACTATCTCTTTCATAAGTCATATAAACTCAATTCAAAATGAATTAACGAGAAAATAAACGTTCACTGTAATATTTTTATAGTCCAAAAATGTGGCATGCAAAATATGTACTTTTAGTGAAACATAAGGAAAGTGTTTGTTCAATGTAACCAACCTTTGAGATATGACATGAAAAGCATATGAATCAGGGAAACATGACTTAGTATCAGAAATAAACATCCTTTCATTTCTAAATGCCTCTTAAGTTGACATCAAATTATAATTGTTAATGCAAGAAAACAAGTTACTCTTTATTGTTCAGGCTGAAGATTCCCTCTTCCTACATTAACATCATTTCCTGCAGCTGAATACCACCTATCACCAGATAACTCTGTTGCTGGTATTGACAAATAATACCATGAAATAAACTCTTGATAATGAAAAATAAAAATAATCTTAAGGGTGCAATCGCAACCAGATTGATCAATCTAATCCGTGGAAAATAAGACGAGTTCCTGATGTTGCTATGAATCCAATGCAGTTTTCAGTTTATATTGCAATGGTGTTAAAGGTATTTACCATCCAAATTTGATAAATTGCATCTGAAAGGGTGTAATCTTTAATGCACTGATCTATCCAATCTGCGTATACAAAGAAGCAGTCATAATGTTGCTCGAAATCCACTGCGCCGATATTGTTGCTGCTTAAACAACCTTTTTACTATCCAATTTAGGTTATAATAACCATCAGGCAATTGACATGCTTGCATTTCTTCCACATTTTCATTGCTGCGACAAAATGCGTGTGACAGCATGCAAAAATTGAAACATGTGGAATACTGCAGGATGGATCAATTCGATATTTTAGAATGTATCGAAGGTTGAATGCATTCAATAATGAATGATATTGAGTGTTGAGGTGATATACTAAAAATGCATATTCAAGGACATTTGTCCTTTCCCATGAATATAATATTTACCATTCATACAGAAATCACAATCAATCATATACATACATCGTTATTAGTAAACAAAATCATATTTATCAAAGCTAAGAAAATATGAAAAAAAGAAAAGAATACAAGAAGAGTATTGCACAACATGTAATGTATATCATATATTCAAGATTCTAAATAGTCAAGCATATGATGCATTAAAAACTTTTTGATGACCAATGATGATAAACAATGATGTTAATGTAGGAAGAGGGAATCTTCAGCCTGAACAATAAGAGTAACTTGTTTTCTTGCATTAACAATTATAATTTGATGTCAACTTTAGGAGGCATTTAGAAATGAAAGGATGTTTATTTCTGATACTAAGTCATGTTTCCCTGATTCATATGCTTTTCATGTTATATCTCAAAGGTTGGTTCCTCTCGATCAAAGGTTTTTTTAATTATGCAGTAGAAGGTTACAGTGTAACATACACTGATGAGACAAAGTTGGACCAAGGGTTCACATTATGTGGCGAAAAGATGTCTCTGTCCGGCAAGGAGCATATTTAATCCCAAGTAATTTCCAACAAGAAACAAAAATTAAGTGAATCCAGAGTTCTTTAGAAGAGTGGATGGAAGTTGCTTTAAAAGCATTTTAACAGTAGAATTATTGTGTACAGAGTTATTTTAATCCAACTTTGAAGTAATTGATGCTTCTAAGAGGGAGCTATAAAGCCATTTGTGGGAAAATAATACGTTAAAATTCAATGACACATAGTCCCAATGTTCCAAATGTGGCAGAGGAAACATTTATGATACCGGCTGCGATAAAAAATGTATTTTTTACACAAAAATTGAATCTTAGTCCAGGAAATCGATTTTTCTCTTTGAGAATATATTCAATGCGAGTAGTTCATATCATATTCAGATTCCATTTACGCGTGTAACTGCATAGCATGTGAGTTTAAATAAACACGTAAGTGAACTTCGTGAACCTCCATTACACATGACGAAGACGAAGATTGGGCTTTCCACATCTTCTAGCAGTCATTGTCAACGAGAAGTCTTGGTCTCTTGGAGCGACCAAAACAGGCTATCCCCCCATTTCATTCTCGCTCACACATTTGGCTCACAAACAGAAGCCTGGGCTTTCCTCCCACCACTGAGAATTTCGTTTCGCAGGTCAAAATTTTCCCTACGAGCATATTCTCCCTCATCCTCCCTCTCCAACTGTGGGTCTTCCTGTTCCTTTTTTTTATTGCCTTGCCGTGCAGGGGGCGTGGTTCGACCGTGTTGTCACATCGACGTCAACTCGGGACTTAGAAATTTTTTGGCTCCAAGGTGTTAATTTTTTTTGGACAGGAGTATACATTATATTTCGTAATAAGATTCCTGTGCGATACATATAATTATGCAGTGCAGACATATGTAATATTAATTAAATTACTCAGTGTATGAAATTTCTCAGAAATTCACAAATAACAATAAAGCAAATACGATTTGTGAAGCCTTAAGTAAATCGCAACCTCTGTAGTTTCTCAAAATTTTTTAATTGAAGTGCCTGCTCACACTTACGCTGAAAGAAAAACCATTCATTCAGGCACCCGTATCCCTCTTGAACGACCACCCCTCCTAACGACCATTTTTCTCTGGAACTGTCAGTGGTCGCTGAATACAGGTTTCACTGTATTTATTTTAAAGCTACTTCCAGACAACTTCCAGAGAAGAGATTCAAAGGGGTGGCTTCAGAATGAAATTCTAGGGAGCAAAGAGATATGTACATCACCATCTTGGTAACAGGGCAACTTGGCTAACAGGGATAGCTCCTAATCTCTAGTCTATTTATCTGCTAAGGGGCTATGATATTCCACATCCAAAGTCATACATCTAAACTATCTTCTCTAATTGAGAATAAATTCAACCAAAGAAAAAGTTTCTGGACAGCCTGAAGTTGAGAGATGGTAGATAGATATGCAAAGGGCAAAGGTTATGAGCACAAAAAAACAAATGAATTATTTTTACCATGTCAGTGGTTCCAATAGCTCCACTTGATAAGGCACTACAGTGGGCTCCATCACAGTGAAGCCACAGTTGCATTTTTTACCTGAGAAAAAAGTATAATTTGCATTAAAGGCTGCAAGAAAACTAGTCTGAAGAAAAAAGAAAATAAGCATCAGGACAGCAAATCTACTGTAAAAATATTAACAGTAAACTCCTGATTATCCAGCCTAATGAAAGGGAGAGTATGGTGGTTTCAAGAAATTAATTAGTCTATAAAATTTCATACCACCTCCAATTAAATGCCAAATGACAAGTAAACACCTTGAGAAAAATTAAAGCTCAATAGATCCATAGGTGGCCATGCCCCAAACATATTTACACTCCATATGGGCATCCCTTAATGATATTTAACATGAGAGAGGACCATTGGTTGTTTGCATTCTCTAAATATCTCTATGTGGGTTAGGATAAAGTGGTGGAATAGCAAAGATACTACCATAGAATCTTGTTGTAACATAAAATTTGCAATTATGTACATTGATGGAGGGAGCCAAGGAAAACCTTATATCTACATGTGTAAATATCTTGTTGCAACCAAAAAATTTGATGTAATGTCATAACGTAAAACCATTAAGGCACCACAAGACACCATTACTTTATTGTAACATAAACAGTATTAGTTCCCTAATCCTGAGAGGATGGTGCTGAAGTGCTGAGGCATGGAGATTACCACCCAATTCAAATCTACGAGAGATTTTTACTTTAACTGAATTCAAGAAGAATAGAAAACCCTTTGAACCCATTGAATGTGATAGCAGTTATAAAAAAAACAACATAGCTAGTGGTAATCATGACAAGTAAAACAAGTTTTGGAAGTTAAGCGAATTTATCGCTTAAACAGGAACACTAACATGGTAAATGAAGCAGTGCTTTCAAACAGAACACAGGTCACTTGTTGAGGGAAATAAGATTAAGCCATTAAGCAATACAGATAGTCACAATGAACAAATCACCAGTCATATTGTCAACACAGACACACATCTAAGATGATTTGGAGAATACATTCTCGTTTCATGACCATCGATGCTTCTCGAATATGCACATAATTTATTACCTATGTAATTCTAACTCATAAGCCACAAAGGCAGTCTTTTTGATGCAACACAATCTAATATTTCATTATAACTTCATGTGAGGTAAAATACTCCAATCACCAATTGTTCCCATCATGGATGAACTTCCTTAAATATTCTCATACCTGATTGGGGTGGACTCAGGCATTCATTTATTTATTTATTTAAATTCCAAAAACAGCAACTATGGCCTATACAATGGGTTTAAATAAACAAAAAATAAGTTAAAAAATAAAACAAAAATATATAGTAAAAACTATAAGAACAATAATCAACAGAAAGAAAAAGAAAAAAAATCAATTTTGTGGCAGGGAAGAAGAGGAGGACACAATGCGTTTAAGTTGGGAAGAAAAGATGTTGCGTGAGGAGAAAAGGTGAAGGGTAGGGTGATTGTTGGCAAGGGTATTAAAAAATGAAGGCAGGCTGTAGAAAATGGAATGTTGGGAGGTGGAGAGATGGAATTTGGGTGTGTGAAACACGCATTGCGAGTGGTGCGGGCAGGGATGCAGAGTGAAAAACAGGAGAGAAGATGAACTGAGGGACCCGTTCATGATAGAGAGAAGGAATTTTAGGTCGAAAAATAGCCAGCGATGTGGGAGATGTGAGAGACCTAGAGACAAAAGAATTTCAACTAGAGAGCTGTGTCTAAGGGAGGGCATGCGATGCCGGACTATGGCTAAAAAGAAATTAAGGGGGCGGTTGAGTATTTTAAGTGTAGTGGGGGATGCAGTTAACCAGATGGGAGAAAAGTGCTCAAGGATGGGCAGTACACAACCAAAAAACACAGATTTAAGGGCAAAAGGGTGGGCAATTTCATTAAGTCTGTATAAAATCCCCATTATGGACATAGCTTTTTTAGAAATTGAAGAAATATGCTCACTAAAAAGGAGCTTTAGGTCAAAGGTGACTCCTAAATTATTGAAGGAAGTGATGGAAGGTACAGGGTGTTTGGAAAGTTGGTAAGTAGAGGAGATAGTTTTGCGTTTTAATGTGAAGGACATAATAGCAGATTTACCTGGATTAACACGTAGTAACCATTTTACGCACCAGCTATCAATTGAGTAAAAGCTCAAACGATTTCGTACTGTCTACTAATTTTTATTTCACCTCTTGCTACACGTGTTTCGACTGACTAGCAGTCATCCTCAGGCAAGACTGTCTTGCCTGAGGATGACTGCTAGTCAGTCGAAACATGTGTAGCAAGAGGTGAAATAAAAATTAGTAGACAGTACGAAATCGTTTGAGCTTTTACTCATCATGCTGTTCTACGATATCTCACCTGAGAAAGTGGAGCTATCAATTGCATTAAGAGTGGACTGTAACTGAAGTGAGTCAGCCTTACTGTCCACATTTTTAAACACTTTGCAGTCATCAGCGTATAAGAGAATGTTACAGCCCAAGGGTAAAATGTCATCAACTAGATCATCCACGTAGAGTGCAAAGAGAAGAGGGCCGAGAACGCTGCCCTGGGGGATGCCGGAAGAGACAGGGACGAATGAAGAGGAGTGACCATTGATTATCACACGCTGGTGACGGTCACGTAAAAAATGTGAAATAACTAAGAAGACATTACCATGAATGCTATATCGAGATTGAAGTTTGTGCAGACGGAGGGTGTGGTTGACGGAGACAAAAGCCTTAGAAAAGTCAATGTAACAAATGTCGAGTTGCGACCCATTTTCGAAGGCAGAAATGATATGATGGTGCAGAGTAGATAGATTTGTAAGACAGGAGCCGCCAGGAAGGAAACCATGCTGAAGAGGTGAGATGTAAGGAAGGGTAAAGTGAAGAATGTGATCATGGAGAATATGCTCAAAAATAATTGACAAAACAGGTGAGATGGAGATAGGGTGATAGTTTTCAATAAGATCTTTCTGTCCAGATTTCAAAATAGGGTTTACATTGGAGTTTTTCCAGTGCTATGGAAAAGTTCCAGATTGGAAAAATCTGTTGAATAAGATGGAGATAGGGATATAAAGTGCATCAGACGTTAGATGAAGGAACATTAAGGAAATATTATCAGAACCGGTAGCTTTGCTAGTGAGTAGATGGGACAAATAGTTGAGAATTTCCTGAGGGGAGGTGGAGATAGATGCAAGAGAATGCATGGAAACCAGGTAAACAGGGGGGAGGTCAATATTAGGAGAGGAAGGGGGGAAATTTGACAAGAAATAGTAATTGAAGGCGCCTCCTTCGAATGACACCCCACCGGCGGACAAAGTGAGTGGGATATGAGGCGTTTTACGTTTGGAATTGATCAGCGACCAGAATCTTTTCAAATTCACCTTAATTTCCCCAGTAATTCTTTTCACAAAGTTCGTGTAGTCACGACGAAGAAGGTGTCGCGCGTGGCGGCAAAGAACAATAAAGGACTCGCGGGTGCGAGGGTTGGGGTGGGATTTCCGAAGTTTCCAGGCAGCAAGCTTGTTTTTCAAGGCCCAAGATGCCTCTGATGTGAGCCACAGGGGCTTACTCTTCGACAAGCGACGAGAGGGGACGAGGTCCACGATGGCAGTGTGGAGAAGGTTGTAAAGAGTTGGAGTGCGTCTTCGTGTGACCCAAGCTCCAGGAGGTCCCAGGAAAGTAACGAGAGGGTCCGATTAATGGTAGGCCAGTCCACTTTGTTCCAACAACGTAGGGATCCTGGGGCACGGAATTTTGGCGTTGTCAATGGAAGGGGAATGTTAGAGAACACTCAAGGGATTCGTGGTCAGTTGAGAAAATGTTTCTGCCTGCAGCTAAGGAATGCACTTGTTTGGAGGAAACTATGAAATCCAGTGTTGCCGTATCTCTCGTGGGGAAAGAATTACACTGATGGAGGCCGAGACTGTTCACAAAATGGTCAAGGAAAAAATCGTCACAATGGTTTGTAGGAGATCCAGATATGGAAGAAGTCCAATCGATGGACAAATTAAAATCACCAAAAAGTAAAACTTCACCATAAGCACATGCACGGAGAACAGAATCGAAACAGGCCTGCAGAGACGATAAATCAGTCAGGTGGGCGGTAGAAACAGCCAATAAAAAGTTTAGTAAAATGGTCAGTGTTTGGGCAGGAGTTGACAAGAATTTGGGTCCAAATAATTTCACAAATGGTCTCAAGATCAGCCCTTCGGGTGGCAGGGTAATTGAAACTTATGGTCAATAAAACACCACCACCACGGGAACCACGATCTCGACGGAAAATTTGATGAGTGGAAGCGAACACAAGTTCGTCGTCGGAGATCTTATCACTAAGCCATGTTTCAGTTAGGGTGATGATGTTGAAGGAGGAAAGTTCGGTGATATTGGAAGACAGCACTGAAATCTTGTTTTGTAGACTTCTGACGTTCTGGTAGTAGGCGTTACAGATAGGGCCAGGGTTGACGTGTACGTCCCAGGAGAGTAGAACCAGGAGAACAAGACGTCTCCATGCCGGGGAGAAGTGACCGCAGTTGCCGGGTGACATATCGGTGCCGGTGGGAAAGCGTTGGTGGAAGATCGGTAGACCGGCTATGGAGAGACCCTTTCATGAGATTGGCGGATTTCCGTGGGATATCAGAGAAAACCTCTCAATCCTGAAAGTAGTCTTGAAGGGTAAATGATTACTCACCATTGGGTGCCAAAAATAAGTCCATGGGTGTAAAATTACCACTGCTACAACAACTAGAAGCGCAGAGGAGAAAACGCATTGTACTGCACCGGTGGCCATATTGGAATGTCATCAATGGTGAGCAAGCATGTTGTGTGGAAACATCACCTCCAGCTCTTACACAGGTAAACAAAAGATAACCCTTAGGGTATCGGTGACATGGATTAGGGTTTCCATCAGATTCTATATAAACCTATGAACCAAGCGCACCATGTCTGACAGAAATTATAGTTGAAGAATGTTGGGGGAAGAAGTAAAAGGTTAGCCAATGGAGGACATGTATTGCTCACTTGCTGGCCATTCAAGGCCTTCACTCATATATACAGCCATACCTTTTTTTCACAAAAATTGTAGAAGAAAAAGTGGAGGTGCATCACTGCCCTTCCAAGAAATCCCTGGATTAGCTGCAAAACTCAATGAGTCAGAGGCAGGAGTGCTTTGATTGCGTGCTAGCCTTACAAGGTCATCCGACTACTACCCTATACAACATTATATGGAACACAGTTGCACCAGTATATAAAGTTTGCTTCATATGATTGTGTTTTAAGAAGGCTACATACAGATTTTTAAAATTTTTTCAGCAAATCATTCCTAAAATGAATAGGTGCAAAAAGTTACCACATTTTATAGCAAAGAAAAACCTTAAAGTGATTGAATATACTGAAGAAATAGGAAATCTTCCTGCAGGACAAAAGTTCGATTTGCCACAACCTTGCATTAAGACTTGGATATGCACTACACCATACTAATAACGACAGAAGAGCGATGTTGGGAAAATCAGCCAGTTACCCCACTGTAGAACTACAGTCCTACCACACCTTGTCAGTCATTTTTACTTGGCTTACATAAAAACTGTGCTGTGTTTCAGCTTTCCACGAGAGCTTGCTCACCATTGCTCATTGCTGACTCACTGAAGAAATATGGTCACTACTGGCAATGGCATATAGTTGTTGAATTGAGACTACAGTTGTTGGAGAGGGAATGAGCCATTAAAATTAGCAAGTTATACCACTATAAAACGATGACACCGACCATGCCTATTTGGTCATTTTTACATGGATTACATAAGAAAATAGCACAATTTGATTCAGTTTTCCACAAGAACTTGTTCATCATCGCTCATTGCTGACTCACTAAAGTGGTATGCTCAAAACGAGCAGTGGAGAGAGGTCAATTTTGTTTTGCTTGAAAAAGTTCCATTTATTTACTCAATTTATCATACAAGAAAAAATAATGGTCTGCTTTTTGTGCAAATTATTATTTTTTTAAATAATTTTCGTAATGACTTTCTTTTATCACGAGGCTGGATATTTAAAAAGTAACACATAGTAGAAGAATTATTTACTATTATTAATTTCAGTCATGATTTATGAAACTATTATCCTAACATTGCCTTTAGATTGGAGGCCAGTAGGACTTGATTAAGGAGATACAGAAGAAGGTAAGGTTGGCAGAAGGAGGATGATCATAAGAGTATTAGGAATGGCAGAGGAAATACTTAAGTTTTTGAAACAATTCAGGAGCGGGCAGATGGTATGAAGTTACAAGAGATGATGGATATTAAAGGCCATGATAGAAGGAAAAATATTTTTAAGCGTGGCGGTAGAAAGAGTAACAAATGTGTCATGCAAGTGAAAGATAGTATGGCACAGCTACAAAAGAAATAGAGTAAGACTAGTAGTTTTTTTAGGAGTCTAGACATTGATAATCAGCTTCCTGGTATTTCACCATAACCTTTCAAACCAGCAGAATACCCTTGCTGATACTTCCACGTTTTCAAGATATCTTGACTGAAAATTATAATAATATACCCAGTAGTAACACAATTTGTTATAGTGTACTGGCACATTTCATGCCCCCTTGCCTTCACATTATAACAAGATTCAACTCTATCTATTAGTTACATGTCTCCGCAACAGGAATCATTGCTCAGGTATCAAAGGAAATGCACGACAATACTGTTAATTTGTGCACACGCAAGTCCAGCATTATAACAAGGTGCAGATATGACAGAAACTCTCACAGCCAACTTGAATGGAATTTTTAATCAAACAGTAATAAGGTGGTTGTTCATTGAGATATGGTATTACCACAGCAAGACCCTTTTTTAACACTTTTGAGGAAGCCAAAGGAAAAAAGAGTATACCGGGGGAACATGTAAATGAAGAGAAATCTAAATTTGCAAGAAATTTAAGCAAAATCAGAACCAAATATTTCAAACTTAATTTCAATGAATTATACCAAAAAACAAGTGGCTGCAGATAGCTGGTGCAATTGGTAGGGGAAAAAATAACTTATTTTTATTCGTATTTTCAAGTTATCAGGGTGTGCAGGACACTGATGCAATAACAAAAGGTTTTTATATGTTTGGGCTCCCAGTCTTTGCATCAAGAGCATGTATTTGTCCCTAAAAAATACTAGAAGTCATCCATGCCTTAGTGTTGGCTGCATGAGTTGTAGGCAATAAGGTCGTAATGATAAAAAAAGTGGACTTCTAGATTTCCTATAATGATGGGCTGCAGTCTCTCACTGCCATCTACATAGGCTCCAAACAAAACAGTGAGGCAAGCTTTGCTATGTTTGCCCCCATGGCAAGGATTAAAGTCCTGGGCGGCAGTAATTCATAAAAAAGGTCTGCCGTAACCACAGCAGAAATTTCCATAAGAGCATATAGCCATCAATATGATTATGAAAAGTTGGGCACTTCCAGTGAGACACTGTTTTGGGATATATACTTCCAGATTCATCATGCTACTCTATTAGAAGATCACATCAAACTTTTCTACACAGAATTTTGAAACAGCCTATCCAGCCATGAAATGCTTCGAAGTCATTAATATCTAATTTTGCTGCTTCGTGAAGTGCCTTTTCTTAGAGAAAATGTAACTTAATCAATATACCACAGATTTGCTCAGCACACTCCATAGAATACACGTACAATCCATGCTACAATGCGATACATATAATAATCGCTACCAATTATTCCATTGGCTTTATGTTTCCAGAAGTACTGGTATTGCAATGCTGAATTCATGCTGAAGGCCACAGGTATCACGATTAGGTCTCTACGACATGCATGAATGGGAATCAAGTTGTTGTGCTAAGTTAACAACAGCTCTATAACAAATAAAAGTTAAAAAATAAAACTTTCAGAAATCGCTCACAAAGGTTGAGAGAATGTTGTACCAAATTCTGACGACCACTGAACCAAAAGTAATCATGCAATAATCTGACAGACTTTGGAATTTTTGCTAGAGGCTTGGAAAATGGGCTCTTTCATCATTGTCACGCCAGGAAGAGAGTTTTGAAAGCTATGGGAACTACCCAAAACGAAATTAAACAACCTACTTGTGGATGTTTGTTTCATTACAATCGCTCCAGGCATTCTCTGCTTCAAACTCTGGGTTGGTTGTCAATTTGTGCACTTTAGTATGCCAGCCACCATCTTCCTCCCTGTCAGTTGTCATAAATTGTGGGATATTTCAAAATTTGAAAGTGAAAATAGTGGGATAGGATTGCATTACAAGGATACAAATATTTTTGGAGTATCAAGAAAATGTTGTAAATCAGCGGAAAAAAAATATTCCAGGGGCATAAAATGGAGGTTTCACTGTAGTTGAGGGTAGAGAGTAGGTCGTCTGCCAAAATGAATGTCTTTAAAAGGGGTCATGGAAGTACGTGAGGTATCTGGAGCCCTGTCTAGTCCAGGCACGGTGAGCGCTTAGGCTGATTCAATTAATGATGCACTTTGTGATGGTATAGGAAAAATGTCCTCAGGAAGCAACTAATGGAAATCCATCTGCTTCATACCATGTGATAAATATTGGCCACATCATCACTCATTATGAGAACCTATTTTCTTAAGTCATACTCATTTTAATGGAATTACTTTGGATTAATAATGCATAACCCAGGTGTCTATCATCCCCAGATGATGGAGAAAAAAATCAGGATTCTATATGCAGCGTAGATGGTGATAAGTGTACTGATAACACCACTTCCAATTCCTGCGTTCAATGCTTAATAACTGGTCCCACAGCACATGATTACCTTTAAGTGAGTTTCTGGACGGACCCAGGCTATTACAAATGTTTCTTTTGGCAATTTCTCCATCAGCAATCATTTTCCTCAACTTATCTTCAGCTTTCCATGGTTCCAATGCCATCTCAACATACGGCAACATTTCCCATGCCTGAGTGTTTGTATTGTCCACAATTATTGGAGTCACACCATGAGCAATCGCCCGAAGTACTTGTATACGGCAATGCCTGAAGGGATATATACATTTAAAAATTAATAAAAGGATGAGAACTTATGTTACAGATTTATCATGTATATTCGCCTATAAGCTTAAAAATTAATAAAAGGATGAGAACTTATGTTACAGATTTATCATGTATATTCGCCTATAAGCTGACCTCATGTATAGTCTAACCCCTGAGTTTTAAGTAAAAATATTGTAAAAAATATTACAAACTGGAGTAAAATCTGACCTGGTAATTGTGTACTTGAGTTACACCAACTGAAAAACTTTTTGAACCCCCTAAAAATAGAGCTTGCAACTGAATCATGCCCACCTTTTCAGCACCAAGATAGTAGAATATACATTACTAGGCTATTTAAGATATTATCGAAGGATTAGGAATATGTCAAACTTCAGGAGTACATTTTTCACTCTCCACAGTCTTAAAATGAGTGGTATTTTGAATTTTCCTCAACAGATGACATATTATGCAGGAAGTCGCTCTTCTACGCTATAACTTTCTAAAAGCAAATGACATTGACATCAAACGCTGGTATCAAATGAAATCAACTCAAAGCAAAGAACATCAAATGAAAATCAATATCAAATAAGTCAATCACCATTCATGTGACGTTTGTGCTGTGGGCTGCCCAATGATGAGCACAAATGAGATGAGTATGGTGATGGGAGATGAGTATGATGAGCACAAATGTCATTATGTCCAGTATCCTCGGAAAGATAACCTTAATTTTTTTAGATAAGATATTCACTGTCAAAGATCAACTGGTAAATAGTCCAACCCCCTAATTTTTTGGTCACAAAAAGTAGACCTATATATGAATACATATACTGTCGGCATCAAAATGGTATGCCGCTGTACTTTGAAAATTTATATCTTGGTTCCTGTAAATGCTAGTGCAGTACTTTATACACCAATTTAAAGATAATTTTATAGCAATTTCAGCAGTATTTTTTATTACATGATAAAACAAAAAATGGAGACACATAAATGTACTAATCGACACCACACACCCTAAATTTAGCAGTTTTGTCAGCTTCATGAACTTTGTAACTCAGCCTAGGGAAAACTATGTGACAGCATTCACTTTCCATGAAAAGTTGTGAGAATTGATAAGAGATACACAAAATGGCAAGCACAAATTTTCAAAACGCATACTTTGTTGCTAATGAACAAAAATGTTTTAAACATTATCTAGTCCCACAATTTGCACAGAATCACAAAATGAAAGCCAAGGAGAAAATTTTAAATTTATTTGTAATTTCTCTATGATCCGAAAATAAATGATTTATGCATAGTGTAGACTATATTAGAGAATTCTGAAAATATGCAGGAGTGAACGATTGCTGCATTGCCACTTCTTGCGCGCGCAACTCAAAATGGATATTTGGACAAGCAATGTGCACTGTGACTGAATCATTTTGCATCGAGCATTAGAAAACTGATGGTATGTTCTATAAACACCACTTTCTAGTCAATCGATCATAAAGACATACGTATCACGTCAATTCATTTACTATTCTTGGAAAAAGACCCACAATGTATCAGTTTAAGAATTCCACTCACCAATTTTGCTCGACCCGGGAGAGAGAATGAATGCAAACGATGACAGAAAATCACTCTTTAAAATCACATGGGCAGCCTTGAAATGCTATCTCCTCCTGTCTTTGAACCAAAGTGCACAGCTTTGATGATTCAGACCCATGAACCCCATCCATTCTCCCGTCCTTGCGTTCCAAGCCTCCCGAGGTGTGTACGCTAAGAAAAACAAGTTTAGCGTGTGCCCGAAACACAATGTATAAACGTGGACTACAAGAGCAAAATTTCCCTGAAAAGACTTGAGAAAGGTTGCAAATTCCATTCCTTACCTCTATTCGAACCCCTACACACGGCTTTGATGATTCGAACTATTTAACCCCCTTAGAACCACTCACCTCGCATCTTTAGATGCCCCAGGGGTGGCTTTCGTATGTTCCACTCTGCAGTGTCCACATGCGTTCATCCTTCTTTGCCGTTTCCTATTGAGAACTTAAATTTTGGAATTTCCAACCATCAACATTGTCAACCCTTACCCTTCTCTCCCACAATAAGTGTATACCCCATTGGCGCCGAGGAAAAGATGTTTTTGTTTGTCGTTTACTCCTTCAGTTCAGCTCAAAATCCCATGCGAGCAAGATGTCTCTGACAAAAAAAAGTGTCCTTAGACTGCAAAATCTAAGAACGGAAAGTTCTGAGGAGGAAAATCGTGCAAGAGGGAGACCCAATAATTTGAGGAGATGCGATAAGGATTTTATCATCAATATTAAGTTCTTTGACAGTACAAAGGCAGGTGATTTGGTTATTGACATAGATAAAGTTATGTACAATAGAGCAATTTATGCGCGCGTGAGCAAGAAAACAGTCCGTAACATCATTAAAGAAAGGAGAGAAAGTGCCGATAGTGAGGAGTCATCTCCGAAAAAAAAGTCATGGAAGGTCTCGCATTGTGCATGACGAGTTCACCCAAGGAGTTATTTGCCGAAAAGTGCATGCATATTACCACAGAAAAGAGCTTTCTACTATTATCAGAATACTGGATAAATTGAAGACAGATCTGAAGGCTTTTCCTTGACGTTAGCCCAAGCACAATGCTGAGGTGGCTTAAAAGGCTGGGATTTTCATTCCAAAAATTAAAAAATAAGCCCATGCTAATAGAAAATCCACAAGTGGCTGATCAACGACAAATTTTCCTCTGAACAATTAAAAAATTACGATAGTCTGGCTGGAAGATATTTTACTGTGATGAAACTTGGTGCAGCACTAACCATACAGTAAAATACGCATGGCAGGAGAAAGACAATGACAGCAGCAGAGGAATTGACTTCGACCGTGGAATAATTCAAGAGGTAAAGAGTTTTTAATTTGTTCAAATGAACTTCGTAGAATAATAGAGAATTTTCCGAAGACATATTTAGTGTTATAGACATGCATGAGGATTCAATCAACACTTATCAATATTACAGGTAAATGGGTGGAAAGGCGGAATTTTAACACCTTAGGGATCAAGCAGACATGTTGTCATTTTGCACGTTGGAAGTGAAAGTGGTTTTCTTCAACCCGAGGAAGAAACAATACTCGTCTTCGAAGGGAAGAAGGACAGCGAGGATAATCACTCTGAAATGAATGCTCTTCATTTTGAGGAGTATTTTCGGAGGATATTAGTGCACCTACCTAAAAAATCGGTTTTGGTGATGGATCAAGCGCCATACCATACGATGCAGGATCCCCAGACAAAGAATCCACATATGAAATGGACAAAGATGGAAATAATTGGCTTGTTAAGAACCATATGGAGCCAGCAGTCAACGAAGATGGTTACCAGGATTCTTATGAATCCCTTACAAAAAGTGAATTCATCGAGTTGGGAAAGTCCAAGTTTAAAGGCTTTAGATATCTCTTTGATAGCATTATTCAGAAAAGTGGGAAAAGGGTGAAACTACTGTGGACTCCAATCGCCCATTGTGAATTCAATGCAATTTGGGCAATGGGATTTGGGCATGGGTCAAAAACTTGGTAGCAAAAAACAATAGAACTCATAAAATAAAAGATGTACTCCAGCTATGCATTCAAGCTTTGGAACGGGTACCAGTGTCGATGTGGAAGATCGCTGTGGAGCACGTGAAAAAAGTGGAGGAGTATTATTGGATCAAGGACCGGTTGGTGGAGCAATTCATGAAACCTATCATCACAAATTTGGGAGAAGAAAGCAGTGGTACTTGCAGCAGCAGTGATGACGATTAATTTAGGATTTAAAATGTTTTACGGTAAGAAACACTTTTACTCATTTTATTTTCCTGGTCCAAAATGAATGCAAGTGAATATCAAGATTCTCTATAATTTTTACTTTGCTTGTATAAATTGTTATCCTCACATGTCATGTTTTTATATTGTCAGTTTTCTGAGCCAAAGTGATATTTCCTGTGGTGTATATTAGTGTTGTATTTTATTTGAAGATTTTAACACATTACCTTTTGATGCGGTAGCCGGCTAATTAGTGGAAAAACTTTTCGTGAATGACACAAATCTGAGAAGAAAAACTTTTGCTGCGTGTATCATGGTTTTACTGTTAATGATTTGAATGAATGCGAGCAATAGAAATACTCAAGGAGTTGGTTCTGTCCATTATATTTGCATGCACTGCAGTATGACAGGAGTCGACGGGTTTCATTGTCTTCCCCGCACTCAACAGTCTTTCCTTTGTGGGACTGGTAGCTGTGTGGTGCCATCCAGTTTGGCAATGTGGCATCAGTTGAAATTATTAACATAAACAAATAACAAAATTTTTACAGATTTTGGATCATAGATAATTTTCAAATAAAGTAAAAAGTTTTACCGTGGCTTTAATTTTTTGATACTGTGCAAATTGTGGAATGAGATAATGTTTAAACATTTTCATTCATTAGCAACGAAACATTCATTATAAAAATTTGCACTTCCCATTTTGTGTATCTCTATCAATTCTTGTAACTTTTTGTGGAAAGTAAATGCTGTCACGTAGTTTTCCCTAGGCTGAGTTACAAAGTTCATGAAGTTGACAAAACTGCTAAATTTAGGGTGAGCGGTGTCGATTAGTACATTTATGTGTCTCCATTTTTGGTTTTATCATGCAATCAAAATACTACTGAAATTGCTATAAAATTATCTTTAAATTGGTGTATAAAGTACTGCACTAGCATTTACAGGAACCAAGATATAAATTTTCAAAGTACAGTGGCATTCCATTTTGATGCCGACAGTATATGTATTCATGTATAGGTCTACTTTTTGTGACTTATTAATCTATTTTGTGAATTAGGGGGTTGGACTATGTACCAGTTGATCTTTGACAGTGAATATCTTATCTCCATCACAGAGAATGGTTTCTGTTCCCATCTTCCAATTGTTTTAAAATTGGTGGATAAATTGATAAAAACAACCACCACCTTGTTTATTAAATGGATAATATTCATGACAAGCACATTGATTCTATACCAGTGTAATACTTGAGAGCTGGCCAAATGAGGTAGAATTTTATTCAGACAGGAAATTTGTGAATAGAATCAGGTTTTCCTTGAGGCACATATACATATGCTACATTGCCCATGCTATCATTGAGGAATGGCAATAACCACGAAACTTCTTCACCACTGATAACATCAATACTGACAGCCTTGTGGTATTTTTTTATCAAACAGTTTCTTCAAGAAAAAAGAAATATTCTCTCTCAATTTTAGACAGTATTGATTTTACTGACAATTATTCTATGAAACCACTATGCTGTATACAAATGTTATTCATTCAAAAATGCTACCAGCTATCACTGTGTTAGTAAAAGAGAAAACTCTTTGTATTTTCCAGCAATCTACATTTTTATCTAGTCCCTAGAAAGTATGGCAATGGGGAATTACCACATTTAACATTAAACTGAACTTACTTGTGGGCATCCTCAAGCTTCAAGGGATCAAAGCGGTACTCTTTCTGGCCCTTGCCACCATGAGGAACAAGGAAGAAATCATCTGCACTACAAACACATCCAAATTTTCCAGCTGGAAGGGACAGTAACTGCTTAGATAGAGTAGATTTTCCACTTCCTGGAAGACCCCTGAAAGTTAAATATGACCATAAAAATTGTACCAAAGCTCTGAGAAGATAAGAAGAGAATTTTTTTCTAAAATAGGTATTTACATGAAGTTTAATAAAATAAAATGAACATTAAAAAATGAAATGGATATACTTAGCCAGAATACAATCTATAAAGCAGATTTTTAGAGATACTGTCCCAATTTGAGGGGAAACAAAAATAGAGTAACTTCCCAGGCAAATAAATATATACAGTACATCCAAGAGTATAATGTGAAAAATCTCTTCCTTTTTTTGGCCAATGAAGACATACCATCAAAGAAAACCTGCTTCCAGCAGCAGTATAATATCATCATTAATATATTTCACGCTGATTTTCTCACTTTTCTCACCTGAGCTGGGCAAGATTGTTTCAGGATGGGCATTTTTGGTGAGGAGATTATTTCCCTCTCCCTTTCCACTTGTGCCAATGATAAATTTAAAGCAAATATTTACAGTAAGACTTAAAAAATTAGAAAAAAACACCAAACTGGTGTATCAGAGACTGCATTGTGGTGGACGGACTAAATGTTAACTCTATTGCACCGCAAAAAATAAAATCAAACTTTCCAATGTGTAATGAAGTTTGTCCTAGCAATTGTCAACTGGGTCTATGGTGATACGTGTCTCATACACAATAATCACACTTGGAACTTGAAACTGGTATATCCATTATAAAGGGCCTCTTCAGAAATTTTAACCACCCACATAGGCCTGAGTTGGCATTCCTTTCTTCCTCCCACTTCCCCCCTTGAGTTGCACTTTTCTGTTCCTCACTCCTACTCACGGAGTCAGCTATGATCTTCGCATGACACAACTGACGACACTGCGAGCCAATGGTAGCTCGCCCCGGAGGATGTCAAGTGGTGATGCCGAGCCGGTAGGGGAGCACACCCTCGAGAAGGGAGGGAGTCTCGTCTGTGATGTACCTGAGGTAACTGACAATAAAGGATAGTAACTAAAGTATGTGTTGGTGTATTCATTAGTTCCCTGATGACCCCTTGATGGACCCCACACCTCAGTAGCGGCTTACAATTGAGAAAAAATGGAGCCCCATTTACACAAGTAGGTAGCTTTAGACCTGGACCACTTTGTTGAACATTAAAATTGACATAATAGCCACAGGTTCTCAGTAGTGCAAGTGATAGTAACTGCAAAGGTAGAAAGTGAGATGGTGAAATTATCAAATTAAAAATTGACATCATTACCTCTTTATATTTTAATAAAAAACATTTTCTGCAAGATAACATAATTGAAGGTAAAATAGAGGGAAAAATCCCTAGAGGAAAACCAAGGAATAAGTTCATGGACCAAATGAAAAGGACAGTACATAGAAATAGATACCCAGTGGTAAGGGGACTAGCATTAGATAGGGAAGGACGGAGGGCTGCAGTCAACCAAACCTAGGATTGAACAACCAATGGTTATGACAGCATATTAGCACATCTACCATTTGCCTCATCATAATAAATGCCATTAATACTGAATGGCAAAGCGCATACCTACACCCTCTCATGTCAAGGTAGTTGATGCACAACTGCATGACTACAGCATGTTGGAGTAAGATTCCTCCACTCCAAGGGACACCTAATCTGGGTACATGCATCTTCAGTGGCGATTAGAAGTCACCTTTAGGAGTTCTGAGTCCACTATCTACATGCTTACTCAGCCTACCCTCTAAGCAAAAAAGTCACCAACCATTCCAAATCCAAAACATATGATAATACTTGCCTTCTCTTCATTGGCAGTGGCACACTTACTATGATAACTAAGCAATGAGACATTTTCAATCAACTATATTGCCGAAGGATACTCAGTAAATACAAAATCACTGTAGAAGTAACTCACCTGGGCCATGCAAACACTGAATACTGATAGAGAAACTTGAGGTAATGCAACCCTGTAATCTGTATAATTGAAAACTGCAAGAAAACATTGCATGGGGTCCAAATGTAGCAATTTTGTAGACTTGAGCATGGCCACTGGCTGCTGGTGTGAACAGATGTGGTAGGTGGGCAGGGAGGAGTGGGAGGGAGAGTAAGGGCAAGGATTGTTGTGGGATGATCAACAAATAATCCTAAAGTCAGCTCACTGAACATTGAATAATCAGCACTCTACCGTACGAGGTAAAGTTGATAGGGACAGAATTAAGGGGTTAAACAGCACATAGCAGAGCATTCACAGTAGATCACAAATACAGCTGGACTTAAATAGCTCAAAGGTCTATAAGTTGGATTTTCAATTAATCGAAAGACATTAGAATTCTATTGGAGTACAGCAATTTCACATACTGAATTTGTCCTGATTCTCCAATCTGATGTCTCAAAATTTTCCACAATTTGAAAAATAAATCTTTCCCTATTGGTGGAAAATTACCTCAAACTTGATGAGAATTTCCAGAGGAGGGTAACAATTTTTTAGAACATGAGTCAAAGCAACAAATTTATGAAAAGAATATGCTTAAAATTCATCCATAAAAATTCTAGGTTACCCTACAGGAATTGCTTTCCCTTACCTCATTGGCAATAAGGCCTTCCCAGCAGAGCGACACAGACCGCTTTCAAAGATCCTCATTTGTATGCATGTGCTATGTGACTGATACAGGATTTAAGGATGCCTACTCTGCACATTTCCAGCAAAAACAGACCTATTCGCTGACAAAACAACGACACTACCATATGTTTTCACAATGTCAGTAGCTACTCATGCATCTGAGCATTTCAGATCTCAAGAGTTCTCTTATGCTTAAGTTTGTCATAAAGGGTGAAAACACTGACATGGATAAGTGCTCAGGCATAACAATGTGCTAAGAAAGAAGAGAAAAAAAGCAAGATGCGGCAGAGGAGTCAAGAATTCCTCCAAGCACACCGCTGATGGTACATAGGGGCAAAGAGTAGATTTGTCAGACCTTAAATGAATTGATTTTTTCATCAAATGTGAAAATACAGAAAAATTCAAGCCTTCAGCAAAAAAAAGGAAGCTATGTTTCAACTGATGAAGTGTCAGCGGCAAGAATATTCTGGTCAAAGAACAATAATTTGGCAGCATGCAGAAAATTTTTCCAAAAACGTGGGAATTGATTCTGAGTAAGTATGGATTGGCTTAATAAATTCAAAAATCAAAATGGGATTGCTCAAAGGATCATTTACAGCAAGTGTGATAGTGTTCCTGAGGCTGTCTGTAACCAATACTAGAATGCAGTATTGCCAAAATTTCTTGAAGGGTTCAGTGCACAGAATTTAAAAATAAATTAATGGATATTTTCTTTAAATGCTTTTAATAAAAGGGAAAAAGAGAGCTAAAATAGGGTAACAATTAGTGATGTGGTCAGGATTCGATCGAATCTTATCAAATCCATGGATTCGTAACTCGATTCTCTACTTTTCATATGCACTTTTATCAGTTATAGTTACCCTTGCCACTACTTGTAGTACAAAAAACATTGTTTAGTGTTTTAAGTTGACTTGATTAACTTAACAAAATGTTTACATAGATTGATGTTTTTCAAGAGAATAATTTATTGCAATCAAAGATGGTTTTAAATGGGATTAACCAAAAGTACACTGTATTAAAAGTTTTACTCACCTGCATGCTATCAAATGCTCTTATTAGTAATTTTAATGACCTGCCACAACTCAAAATTCTGTAACTTGAAATTCCAACAATTTGGCAAATTTTTCTGCTCCCAAGGCACTTCAAATTATTAACCCTCATATGGATTTACGAATTTAGTTACGTCGTTGGATTTACGGTGCCGCAGCGGCGCTGTGTTATATTTTGTCATTATCTTTGAAACTTGGCCTTTCTTAGCATGCTTTCTGATTGATAATACTGGTGACTTCTATTTTATTTATTTTTAACCATTTTTGGCAAGATTTAACCCATTATTACAGAAGTTATAGCTACAAATCTTTAACACTGCATTCTTTTCAGTTTGTTGTCATCATACTCTCTCTTTTTGGTCCCTTAGACGGTTATTTTCAAATGAAGGTTTTAATTTCGTGTGTAATGGTTGTTTTAAATATTTTTTCTAATATGCAATGCTGGATAAACTCCGCTTTATCATGTGCACATTGTTTTATTTTTTATGTACCCAAATACTAAAAATGAGGACCGAATAAAAGTCGGATGGGTCCATGTAAAATAATTTTGCTTCAATACGTCCACCCACATGTTTTATCTTTGTAGTGTGCGCAAAAGTCTGAGTTCTTAAACGTTAATAATTGAAAAAGAGGAGGTGAAGTGAGAAGAGACAAGTGATACCGTCGTGATTTTTAAGGGCTATATACTGACGATCAAGGCAAATGTAACAGACATTCTGGGAGCTTATATCCTGCAATTTCTAAAAAAAGAAAGGATGGAAGTCAGATGGGTTGTGAAATATGAGAAATGTGGAAGAATCAGCGATGCGTCAAAGAGTCCAGCGCCATTACAATTGTTACTGTGGAATGATCTATTAACTGATAACACATTCTTGAAGATTTTGAACAAAGGCTGCTATGATTAATTTGTTTTTTTAACAGTTAGATTAGTGCATATTACATTTAACTGAATACCCAAAGGAGAGTAATTAAATGCTGTAGAAATATATAAGTACAATGACTGAAATAAAATAACAATTATGCATACCTTAACAAAACTAACACTGGGGTTCCAGAGGACACAAGATTTTTAACTTGATCATGATGCTCCTGTGACTCACTAGATCTCCCCTTGGCCTTAGGACTTGAGGACGGAGATGGATGCCTATCCTGGACTGAGAATTCATTGATATTGACAGCACCGGAAGCTGCAAAAAGATGGCATAAGTAACAATCGAAGATCAACAAATAGAGCATCATCAATGCTAATGGAAGGTTGTAGCAATGCATCAGTAAATTTTGATTTTTTTCACCAAGTAGAGGTAAAGAAGCACCCTTACTTATTGAATCAAAGATCACCCTGCTATCAAGGTAGACTAACCACCTCATGTATGTTCCACATACAGAGAATCCATTATTTCCACTGCCACAAGTTGGCAAAAGAAGTACAATACAAGGAAGCACAATTAAGTACCAATTAGTTACTCCAATAAATGCCAGATGATTCTCAACGGGAGAGATAAGGGTAAGAAAAAATATAGTAAGTGTATTCTTACAGAAGAGAATCTCACCTCTCATTCATACTCTTAAATTTTTTTACTAGGGAGAAAAGTGCTCGTTTAGTCACTCAGCCCATTCAATGTGGCTCAGTGAGAGGATAATGCTCCTGGTGTCAAAATTCAATATTTCACCATTATCCTATCTGTGTTTGTATTGCTAGTGACATCAATATTTAGAATTTTTCTATGGGCCTTTTTCCCTCATTTTTCGTAATAATAAAATGTCATTTACGAATGACATCCACCAAGCAGAAAATACCTACTTTTGCAATCTGCATTGATTTTTGTGTCTGCTTGATTTTTCAGCAACCTTTGAAAAAATTATTTTTGAATAACCACTTGAAATTGAAATTTATATGAATTAATCCCTCATCATAATGATAGACTGGAACGCAGAGGTTGGAGAGGGAAAAGCCACAGAAAATATGAGATAAATAATGGTTGATTAACAATTGACATAATATTTAGGTAATATGTATTTTCCAACAAAAAACATATCCTTGAATCCTCCTCTTACTGGGAAATATTTTTCTATCGTGTGATATCCACCATTAAATATATTCATGTTCTGCTGAGCTTATAAATATCTTTTCAGAATAATTTTTTTGTTGATACATTGTGTCTCCAACAAATTACACATGTACAGTCACTTCAAAAAGTATCGCGACACGCTAGACTAACGTTTCGTACAGGTAGGCTGTCGAAGCTCGAAGTTCATTGGCTATCCTGGGTTGTCTCTGGTAGTAATGAGAATTTCCAGGTACATTTTTCATTTTCCATGAGACTAAGCGCCAGGTTAATAGGGACTGCATTATGGGAGTGATCTCGTTCAGAGGCGAGGACAGACTTGCTCCTAGAATCGGCCTTGAGGATGTATTCAGTGAAAGAAGTAAGAAGGGGGATGTGGTGAAAAGGCAATATTGAATGGAGTTGAGTGATTATGCGAGTGAAGTCGCAGGAAGGTAAAACAAAGAGCCGAATGCACGGGAAAATGAGCTCCAACCTACGTATGAAGGAGAATGGGGACTGCTATCAGCTAGGCTCAGCGAACTGGTGAGCCTTTCACACATCACAGGCTGATATTTTAAGTTGCCCGCCCAATGGAAAATTATGAGATCTATTGACTAATGCCATTGGACAATAATATTATTTCGATGTATTGTATCCTAATGTTGTGATACCATTTTTGTGCATATTTATCAAAAATACAATTGAATAAAAAATTATTTAATTATTATCAGCTTAGTTTAACTTTAATAGAGTTTTGTCAAGTTTAACTTGGGGCTTTAAATAATAGGTAAATAAGAACACAATACAGTTTTAAAGGATTTATTCCTTTTTTGAATATGTTGTGGGTCTATCTTCATTATCAATGGCCACTTGTAACCTCATAGTCATCGACCGCACAAGATTTTAACATAAAAGTGGTCTGCCTTAAAAGGAGGTCCAAATTTCTATCACCTTATTTTCTACAGTGACCTCTGTCAAGGTATCATCCTCTCCCTGCCACTCTTCAACTATTAGTCCCCATAGATTTTCTATTGGGTTCAAGTCTGGTGATTTTGCTGGCCATGGTAACAATTTATTTATGGGTAGTTCTCAAAATATTCACGGCCACCTTTGCCGTGTGGACCGGTGAAGTGTCCTGTACGAGGGTAACCACTTCAACCTCCAGAACCACATTGTCAATGTATGGCAGAAGATTTTCCTCCAACAAATTGGTCCAACACACCACTGTCAATCTTGCATGTGTTCGAATCAATGGTCCAGGCCCTACTGCCGATACTACGCCCCAAAAACCCTTTGATATTCTCCCAGATCTATTTTGTTCAACAATATAGGAAGGCGAAAATCTGTCAAAAAAACAATTTTGAGGTAGTAGATTGAAAAGTATAAAGTACCGTTTTTACTTCTTTAAATATCAGCAGCTCAACAGTCGAACACACATCGCAATTACGTCAAAACTAAGTAATAATGTAATTGTAATAGAAGAAATATGACAATGCTTGTCATTAATTCACAAGTCAAAGGGTGATTAAAATTATCACTGATTTTAATTAACGAGTTCCCCTTGGACGCCACAGGCTAATTTTTCCGTCTTCATTACTCTGAAAAACTTTTTCATCACAGAATATGGTGAGGTCCCAAAAGGCTTGATCATTGATGATATTTTTTGTGGCGAAATACAAATGGGCGGCCCTATATTCCTCGGTCAATTTGGGCTTCCGCTCTGGACGATTGTGTCGCAGGCCTGTTTCATGCAATCTATTACGCACAGTGAAATAACTACACCGTAATCCTAAATCCCTTTAAACAGCTGTACGACACCAACCATCAAGGAAGAATCTCTCATTGAGACAAATATTGACACATCCACGTCTCGAATGGTACAGAGAGGCCTTCCAGATCGACTGCGACTTTGGGATGTTTCATCCTCGTTTGTCCTTATCCATCTGTGAAGAAGTCTACGATAGACTCCAAACTCGTCAGCCGCTTCGGAGACTTAGCGCCCGCCTCTCACCAAGCCCACCATCAGAGCGCGCTGGGTTGTGCTGATTTCGCATGTAGGGGCTCTTTCCATTTTCGTCTTCATAAGAGAACTGCCGAGTATGATTACGATTCCTCTGAGTTGTGAATACCCTTGCTTCCTACTGTGTGTTCATTTGAATGTTAGGCTTCCAATACGAATGACGTCGATAGCATTGTCGGAGTTCAGTCCTACTAGGCTTAGAATATATATCATAGTGTACCCGACGATACTCATAGTCGCCAAAGACGACCCAGGATAGCCAACGTACTTTGATCTTCGACAGCCGACCTATATGAACCGCTAGTGTTGTGTGTCGCGATAATTTTTGAAGTGACTGAACTTTTTTATTTGAAATTTTATCCTCAAAAAATTTTAATACATTAAAATTTGGCAATCAAAAAAATTTAAGAGTATTTTGCTGAATGGCTAATTCCTTCATATTGAGGAATGTTTATTCCTGGTCTTCGCAACGTCCCCGCACAGCTTTGCACAGCATGGGTTTTCCTCTCCACATTCATTTGCCTGCAGCTGCTCCCAAGTGCTGGTCAATATGGTTTTATGAGCAGCTGAGTGCGTCGCATCATTATCCTCTATCTACATACATATACCCTCCTTTCAGCCTCGCTCACCTTTTCCCTCCCCATCCACCCATCAATTATTTTAACTTCACACTTTCTCGACCCACCCCTACTAGTTCCTTTTCTCTGCCTTCACCTTTTGGAATTCTAATAGCTTTGCATTTCTGCGATTTCCCAATGCCAACACACTTTGCCTTTATACCCATGCACGATGCCCACAAGGTGTTGTCTTTTTCTTGCAAACTTTTTAATTAATTTATAGGGTCATTAGAGTATCAAAGTCTAGACTCCACCACATTTGGGGTGCCAAAATAATATTTTTCATCCTTGTATTAGGTTACTTATCTAAAACATTTACAATTGGCCATTACTTAAGATAAACATTAAATATGCAATATGCAGTTTTAACTCTTTATTTTATCCATATCAAACACAGATGGTAAATTTGGAAAATCAGTAATCAGATATAGGCAATTATCCGTACTGGTGGCGGTATTGATTCCAGATGGGATTTATGTGTAGTTATGTTATTGATGCATATTATTTACTTATAAAAATCCATGTATCATCATTATCATATATGACTTATCCATTCACACTAATGGCAATAAGAGAATTCATCGAAAAAACACCAAATCCTCCATCCCAAGCAGCGGAACTCCGTGTCGAGTGTGGCTCGACAAACGAGCCGTTACCAGTATTAGCCATGTTGAGTCACACTCGACATCCAAGTGCAATAGGTTAAATTTCCCAATTTAAGGATTATTTGTACCCATAATTATTATTCATTCAGCATTTAAGGCCCTTTTTATCAACAGGCATAGTTCTGCATCATAGATATATTTTCAAGATGAGTCAAATCCAAATGTCGATTCTCAATTCCACCAATTCTCAGGATTAGAATCAGTATTGAGAATCGATCGCCTAACGTCGATTCCAGATAGATAAATATTCAAATCAAATTTCATTTATCATATCATATTTGTCTCAGTAATTTTGGGTGTAGGCAATCAATTTCTACAATTTTTTATCTATCTCAATAAGCTGAGGATATATTTCCTATTTGTTAATAAATATACTTTTTGAGCGACTTGCCTTTTTTATTTTATTTCAGCCAATACTTGAATTTAGGTAATAGTGGTATGCTACTGGTATATCAATATTCCATCTGTTAGTAGGAATAAGAAATGTTGGAATTGGAATCGAGAATCGGGAAACCATTTGAAAGAATCGGAATCGAAAAAAAGTGGAATCAAAAAAAAAAGTGCAATCGAAGTTTTATCCAATTCTTAATGTGGACCTATAAAACAGGGAGTACACATTTCCTCACTTCTTGCATTTGAAGGGATAAACATTATCTATCCTCGCAATGCTGCAATTAGTGAAATGATAAAATTAAAAAAGGGAAAAAACATTTTTTCACAGATAGAAGTACCTACAATCCAGTGAAATAGATGTAAAATGAACCTTACCCGAACGATTGATCCTTGGTGCTTTTGGGGCAGCAACAGGCGGTGAGGGTTTCTTTTTCTGGGACATGGTTTCAGGATAAACATTATCTATCCTCGCAATGGTGCAATTAGTGAAATGATAAAATTAAAAATGGGAAAAAACATTTTTTCACAGATAGAAGTACAATCCAGTGAAATAAAGGTAAAATGAACCTTACCTGAACGATTGAACCTGGGTACTTTTGGGGCAGCAGCAGGCGGTGAGGGTTTCTTTTTCTGGGACATGGTTTCTGGTGATGGACTGCTGAGAAATGTCACTTTTTCATCATTTACAGCTGTTTCAGGATTCCAGCTGTAAAATTGTGCACCCTTAAAAATGAGAGGGTCTTTAAGATTCAAAACATATTTGAAGAGGAAAATATGAAGCTTTATGAACAGAAAAATGTATAACTTATAAATCAGAGTAGTACATAATACTATCAATTTTCCCATACAAAGTTTCCATTCATAAAACTTAATGCCACTTCCAATGCCAGGGAAAATTTAACTGACTAATTACACATTAACGTGTTGACGGCAGACCATGTTTATCAACGTGGTCTTGCACCTACAACTGACAGAACACATTAATTGAAATGCAGCATCATTTCCATAGGAAATGATAGATACCGTGATATGAATTTTGAGGACCCAGTTTTCCTTTATTTGACTTCTGTACCACCTGGGAATTATGTTCAAATCACAATCATGCAAGTTATATAAAAAAAATAGTGAATTGGATACTCTCAGGGATCACAAGCAGAAAGTAGCCATTGACGGAATTACCTCTGATATGGTTTAAGTGACATCTGGTTTTCTACAAGGAAGCATATCAGTCCCCTCCTTTCCACTATTTATATAAATTACGTCAGCTCTTGAATTAGCAGTAAACTTAGAAAATTTGCAGACGATGTCGTCATCTACCATGCAATTGGCAAAGATACAGACCTAGACCTTCTATCATCAGACCTGAACAACATTAGCACACTGTGCTAGGAGAAGGGATTCAAATAAATCATAGTAAATGCATCAAACTGCATTTACTATGCAAGTCACCCCACCACTGCCATACCCACCTACCCAATGTATCCATAGGTTACTGATATGAGTCAAAAGTGTAAACAAACATTGTTCCATGGTCCTAAGGTGTTTTTATCCCTCACCAAAACTGCCAAAATGTAGAGTTGATCTACACACAAAGAAATATTCATATTTGTGCATCCTCAATTAATCATTATGTCACTTAAAAGTTCACAGCGGATATACATTATCTCATAAGAAATTAGGGCTAGATTAACAACAAAAGAGTATTTCCAAATCGGCGGTGGGTTTTGGAACTTCTATGAGATGCCTGACACCAAAATTTGAGGAATCCGGGACTAGCCATGTTAATACCTTCACAAAGTCACCTGCAACGGAACATAAGGGCAAAATTCCACACAGGAACAATCATTTGCCTAGACTTGTACTCGAACCCAGATATCTGAAAATCAAGCGATCAAGCGGTTTGAGTCCCAATAAAGGTGAATGATTTTCCCCAATGCAATAACAGCAATTTCAAAGATATACAGTCCACAGCTAATAACCCAGAATTTACCCAGTATATATTTATTAGTAAAACCCCCCAAAGGATCCAAGATCATAAAATCATCTCATAGAAGTTTCAAAATACACTACCATTTTAAAAATCTTAGTATTCACCATAACAAGTGACCATCAATTTATGTTAAACATTAGGCTTCAACCTCACCGACTGTGGCACCTAGTGCATGCCTTGAACTGCAGGGTATAAACAGTTAAGTTATGCCACCTACCTCACATTCTTCCAGTAGTGTCAGTGATGGAGGGTTTTTATATTCCCCAAGCACCGTTAGTAATTCAATACACCTAGCCTCTGAAAAAGAAAAATATTCGCATAGTTAAATAAATATGTTAAAAGGGAAAAAGCAGTTATTGGTTACTGAAAGTTGAAGGATAAAATCGAGTAAAAACATCTACTAATTTGAGCTGCTTTGGGAAAATATCAAACTAGGGAATATGTTGTAAACATTTTGCTGTTAAATTTACACTACCAATGAATTCCTATCCTATTCATAAGTTTAATGCAATTACTCATAAAAATGCCTATCAGCATATAACTTCGCAGCTTAATTGGACCGATTTTTACCTATCCATCATAGCCACACATTCCATAAAAATCTAGTATAATGATTAAAGAAGGGAACAAGAGTACAGGCGTCAGCCACTATGTCCAAGGGCACTTGACTTATGGTTTCCGGTACTCTGCCAATACTGAAGTGTTCTCAGACAGTTTCAACCAAGCTCTTTTTTTTATCTCGTGTTATCTCTAAAAAGTATCTACCCATTCTATTCTTCAACCTGTAAGGCCTCATTTCATTTTTTCTGGTGGAACAATACTCAGCACCATAACTTAAGTGGATATGTTCTCCCATTGATACCATTCACATTAAATAATAATATTTATTTGCCTCTAGCATCCTTTACAATAAAATTGCATGATATAAGACATGTCAAATTGTACTAATCATATCGTAAAACAGAGTTACAAGGCAAGAATTTAAAGAATGACAAAAGTCAAGTAGTATTTTAAAAATCATATACTGAGTAAAAAAGCTTTTCACACAGGAAAGCCTTTACTCTATTCACAAATACAGATTTTGTATCAATTACTTTCAGGTCATCAGGCAGCTTGTTGAAAATTCTCAATCCCATCATCATCAAATAATCAACAGTCTGGAGTCTTGATAAAACCTATTCAATAACATAATGACCATATCAATAACCAATCAAAGCCGATGAGAAATTTTAAAGCTGGACCTTGGTGTCCCTGAGAACATGTCAGAAGACGATGACATAAAAGTTAATTTTAACAATTAATCTTTCAACTATAGTTAGGACTATATTTTCTGAAGGATTAAGAAAGACTTTTTGAGTGAGTATTCATGAATCAAAATTTCCATTGCATTCATATTTTTATTTTGAAAAACTACTTCCAATCAAGTCCCATGATTTAAAAATAAATCTGCACTGTTGTTTATTCCTTTCCAAAAACTAATCAGAGTTCTAAAGTGAACAAGTCTTGCCAAATCATACTTCATTTTTGTACTCTTTCACTGAACATTGACAGCCTAATATACATTCATAGAAATGGCCTTCCCTACACCACCTTTAAAATCTACACACACCATAATATCTGTGGATAACAGAAAATAACATATAATGCTATAATGATACCAAGGTTAAATAGCATTACCATAAAGAAATGTACAGCATAATCAGTCAGTTGCCAGTTAAGCTGGGGTGCATGTATTCCTACAGTGGAATTCTTCAGGCTATCAAGAGCAGCAAGATTTACAGAACAAACATCTAGCAATGGGAGGTGTCCTGTAATGCAAGCACTACCACCACCAATCCTTCATTAGTATTAAGTTTATATGAGCATTTTCAGATCTTCATATTGCTGCAATGATTTCTGCATGACCATGAACATAGCAATCAGAATGGCATCAAGAATAACATTAAATGGCAATGTAACAATACATACGCAATTACAACCACTTTTATCTACCTTAATGAGTGAACATTTTTAACTTCATACGATGAGAAGTTCATAGAACTCACTGAACATCTATTAAATTAACTATGACAATATAAGTCATTTTTCTTGAAACTATAGTCTAATTTGTTTATTATACGACCAAAGAGTACAACATTGTTTAAAACAATGCAGAAACAAATTACCTATGTAATATGGCAAAACTCACTGCTCAAAAAGCAACCGTTCCATAATTATGGTCATGCGTATGATTTATCTATTCACTTTCATGATGATGCTCCTTCGCTCAAATGCCAGTTAATTTTGGTAAGGAGTTTTCCTCAAAAAAGGTACCAATATCCATCACGGGTATAATATTTTCACGGACGCTATTCGTATACAAATTAGAGATTGTCACCTGACAACCCCTGCCTTATTTCAGACGAAGGCACGCAAATATTGACAAATGCTCCACAACGCCGTAGCGACTGTACGCTATCGGCGGCACGATATCTGTCCGGTGTTTATTATGAGCTGATGCTGACGCTGCTCGGCGGTTCACTCAAAGATAGCAAGCGAAGGTCGACGCTTCGAAATTACATGACTCACCAGACTTCGGAGTAAATTTTCAATACGCTAGGATCTCAAAATAATGATATAAAAGCTTAAAGGTACAACTTCTCTCACTGGTGGCTGCCAGCTCAATCGCTGTCCATCGAAATGCGTCGTCAGCGTCTGGGGTGATAGCGAGGCCGAGAGGGAGGGGCAGGAAAGAAAACCGTGACCACCGCCTTCCAAAGCTTAGCCGTGACCGTCTGGAGAGGCTATAATTCGCCCGATGAGCAACGCAGGTCTTTCTCTTTCTTTTTGGTTTGTTTGGGTTGGGAGGTTAAGTACAGATGGTTAGAACGTCACTGCGGAGAAGCTCTTAAAGATAAAATGCCATGAAAAATGACGCGTCTTTTACGTCTTTTTTTCCTAGTTTTTGTCAGTAAACTTGGAAACAAAAAAACTCCCTGAAGATTGAATGCATACACACGGCCAAGGTCGTCCAGATTTAAGAGCGCATCAACGTGTCACCACACGAGGGCTCCAGTCCCAAAGATTGCATTTGATTTTGAATACGTAATTGAAATTATTGGACACCTAGTTTTGAATGCGTGGGTGAAATAATTAACACCCGTATAACCGATAGGGAGTGTAAACTGGGAAATAGGCCAGTTAAAAGCAGTCACTCTTGAAAGAAAACGAGATAACTACGGAATAGTATATAATATACAATGAGGGGTCGGTTCGATTCACGCTTGCGCCTTTCTTTGCGCTAGGAACTGTAACGACAAAGAATCTGCACCGATACCCTCGGCGCTAAAACCAGTTAACTAAATCTCAGACTCTGAAATCGGTGTAAACATTAAAATCAGGTGAAATATCGTACTTCAGCGCATTAAAGCTCCTGGGAAGTAACAACATTCACCAGTAAACAGTACATACGAAGGATAAAAACAAGTACATACAACTTATTTCAATTATTTTCAACTCTACAGAGTTACGCTTAAGAACGCTTGAGGAGATCTTTCATCGCATACGCGTCGTATGCGATTAAAGATCACATCAAGCGCTCTCAGCTCCATATATGTCATGAAGTACCTACTTCTGACGCGTTGAAGGTCCTTCAAACATTTTATTCAAGAATTACATTGCATTATAATTCCGAAAATGCAATATTTGCACTGGACATGCTTGGTCGCTCGCTCCGACTTCGCGTGTGAGAGAAACCCGCAATGAAGGACGAAGGGCACTGGGCGGCTCGTCTCGGAGTAGGCAGCAGACGACAGTCGGCTATTTTGAACTATTGGAAGCACTTTAGAGTAAAGATAGCCCCAAATGGCAAGAACCCGCTATATATGCCACCTATTTTAATTATTTAAAGCCGATTTTCTTTCCCGAATGCAAGGGTCTTGTAGATCAGGTAAGCAAAAACTAAGTATAAGTTCTTCATTGCCCATTCATTCTCTTGCTCGCTAGAGTCGGACAATTCCAATAGCTACATATGCATGACCCTAGTTACTTAATTAAACACCAGACTCCCGGATATGCCGTTGATTCAGTTGTGGGCCGCCGCTGATGAGGTTAGTGAAACGAATGGAGAATTGAATGGCTTCAAATTCCATGTCCTATCGTTAAATATTAGTGATGAATACATGCACGTAATTTTTCTGGATAAAATAGGGTTGCGCACCACTTCTTAACCCTTTATATCTAGAAAACTTTTCTCTTAGCTTTTTTGCTAATATTTTATACGTAGCTCTACTAACGTATGATAGGGGAGAGTAGGGGAATGGCGAACACAGGAATGGGATTGATTTCAATCGTAGTCGATAGAAAATGTATGCAAATGACGGAAATTGTAACTGATGGGGAGTAATCGATTAAATGCTATCCTACAACTAGTGACTACTACATTTGACTCAGATTTACTTGCAATCGTTACATATTATAAATTATAATTTTACTCGTAATATTCCCATTGGTCGACTTTCAGGGTAATTTGTGATCGTTAAGTGATAGTGTGGACTACTCCGGGTTTCGACTGCAAGAGCAACGGTTTAAAATACTTTATTTCTACTATTTGATTTGGCCATTTCCCTCCGGTGCATCATAAGGACGGATCTCCGTCATAAACCTTTTCCACGCAACATGTTTAACGATTTTTAACAGCTGTAAACATATTATCGCAACATTCTGTTGCTGGCTGTAAAATATATAATTCAAAAATAGGTATTCATTTGGTTAGATACACACGGCACATTTCAGCGCAGCTCCCTCACTTTTAGTCGCAGTGAGTGAGTCGATCCAGTCTTCAATCGGCCGAAACAAAGTTATCATTGTTAAGCAGACTAAAATAATGATGCCATAGAAGTGTTCCGCAGGACCCAGCAGGAATTTATTACATTCCTGTTAGATTACGCAAATCCAAAGTTAAGAAAAGAAAAATTCTCCACCTTTTCCGAAATATAGGTGCATCCAATTTGCATTTACGTTACATGACTTGGGATCGCATTGGAATCTACACACAAATTATGCGATATCGACTCTTGCACTGATCTCAGAGTTAATAACGTCGACAAGACTAGTTGACTGGGGCATTTTATTGACAGCTTTCTCTAATATTGACACAGATGTAGGGAGGGCAAACATAAACAAAACCCCAACAAAAATGGTGCATGATCTCACCTCTTCAATATCATCTCAAGCCCCCTCCAATTTCTGGCCTTTAATCAATGGCTTAACATATAAAAACTCGATTTTTCTCCATGCATCTGTTATCGATAGATTTCATCACTTCAGTAGCATCCCTAGTCCCCCTTCCATTTCCAAAACCGACAATATTTTAATTCCCAACGGAAAAGTCATTCGACTGCATTTTAGGAAGAAAATCATTAAATGATAATAAAGGGATCAGTGCTGATGATGATTAGATGCCGAGCATCAGAGGCGGACGATGGTGGACAAAACATCTTACATGCCCCTCTCCATGAAGTAGCCTGATTCCTCCTACTTGTGGGAGTTGTATTTTTACTAGTCATTGATGCCCTTACCTCCTGTGGCTGAAAATTGAGTCAAAGCACAATATAGATTTGGAACCACCCTTAAGAAGTTAAGTTTCCGATTTGTAGGACACTTAATAATTAAAATATACTGAGAGTCCCAGAAAATATGGAAAATCATAGTCCAGATGTAGAGCACATTTAGGAGAACCCTAATCACCCCTATGTATGTCGTATGGAACTGGAACATTTGCATCTGCGTGTAAGTAGATCTTGTGGAAAACACATTTTTCAGTTTTTCAGAAAACACAGTTTTCCCATTAAAAGTGATACCTCCCAAGTGCACCCCGTTATGCCAGCCTTGCGATGTTTATTTTTATAGACAAGTAAAACAATTTATTGCAAGGCTACAAAATAGCAGTGTCCTATTGAAGGAAAAAAGGGAAATTACATCTCGAGAAGATGCCATTAAAATCCATTCTCTGATCCACCATCAGCTATCTTCACCATTGTTCAATGAAATGATAAGTTATGCATGGTTTGCATCAAAATTATTGGAGGAGAGGAATGTATTTAGAAATGTAAGAGAAATGTGTTTTCCACAAGATCTGCGTACACGCAGATCCAAATGTCTTGGTGAAAGCTTCATTAAATGCTCTCATTGTAGGGAAATTCTTTGCTTCAAATGCTTTTATGATGAATATCATCCAAAAACATGCTATTCAACGCCATGACTGAAAATAATAATCCCTGCAGTTGTAATAAACAATGTATTGGAAAGGGTTTGTTTTTTTATTACGCAATAATTTTCCTTTACTGAAATGGAATTTCTTTCTCCCCCCCTCTTCATTAATCACGTTGTCCCATATTAGCTCCTCTCAAGCCTCTTATCCATACTCTTGGCACCTATTTTAATCTCCTTTCTGGCAGGAAAATCTTCGCGATTGAAGGAAAAGTTGAGTGAAAAATATCCGCCTTGGAGCACAATTTCTGGGAAATTAAAAGCAATCAGATCGCTTCAAGATAAACATTAACATTTTTGTCTTCCGTTAATGGCCTCCAGAAAGTCCCACGACTAATCGGAGTCATGCCTGTCTCAAAAAGTATTTCAAAATCGGAAATACTCGGCCAATGACGCTCCTTTCTCCTGCAACTCTCCTTCTGAGCAAATGTTAGAAACTCCACAATTGTCTACAACACTCCGGGCAGTAGAAATTCCAGAAAATAGTTTTAAAACGAAAAAAAACCGTAGTTACTGTCGTGTACGTTCGGAATCTGGCATCTTTCGTGGTTTCCGAAGTATATCCGAGCGAAAAAAAGTTAGGCGGGAATGAGCCTCGAACCCGCGTCGTCCCGCTACAATCCGGCATAATAGGCTCTAGCGCCGCAACCACCTCGGCTGTTTTACCTTTAAACTAAAGGCGCGTAATCTTAAGTATTTCCTTGGGACGAAATTGTTTAATAGTAATTTTCTCACGAACCCGGGAACATGGGGCGGAAAGACATCACCAATATCCGGCATTTTAACTCCACTTTAAGATAACATTTGTCTTGTCATCGTCCTCAATTACTTTTACGCGTTGTCTCCTTGTAAGAGAGGTAGACCCCTGATATTTTTCTAGTTCACTGAATGTTTTACCTAAATGAGTATTCCACCAGCTGATTGGTAAGTTTTTGGACAGTACTCATCCTATCATCCTAATTTCTGGGGCATAGTTCTGTTTACCCTCCATTCCGTAATCCACCTTTAATTCCCTTTTAGAATCCTAATATCATTCCCCTCTCCTTATTTCTTCCAGAATTCCCATCATCCTCCTCCTTCTTCTTCCACCTTTCTTCCACCCCTCTATCACCCTCATCAAAATTATCTTTCCCAAACGTCCTCCATCCATCTCTTTTACCTCTTCTGATCATCCACCATCAAGTTCCTCTCATGCTCAATGCTTCCTCATTCATCCCTCTTGCCACGCAGCTCACCCTCCCCATCCTTCTCCACACTCGCATGTCAAACACCTCCAGTCTACACATATCCCCCCTTTGCACTGACCAAGTCTCTCACCCATATATGCTCTGTAAGAGACTTTCCACCAGCCTTCTCTTTACATCTTTACTCATACCTCCCACCTCCCCCTCATCAATTCCCTCCTTTTTGAAAATGCTTTGTCAGCCATATTACGCTCACTGTCCTATAGTCCTCACAAGTTTTTGCCTAGTTCTCCGGTACCAGAATTAGTATTGCCTTCGAAAAGTCCCCTGGCTACAGTCCATCCTCATGAATACATACTACAAATTAGTGCAAAAAGTTTTCCTCTTCTGTTCTTCCCCATAATCTTAAGGAACTCTGCAGTGGTTAACTATATCCACCACCTAATTCCTTATCCACGAATCATAGTGCTCTTTCAATTTCAAAATCAAGGATACCTGGTCAAAATCCATCTCTGTCAATGTTGCATTTCCTAGTTATACCCAACCTACCTGACCTGATTTCCTTACTATAGGGCTCTCTAAAATATTCCTTTCACCTCTCCTCAATCTTTATTGGCTCTAAGATCAACTTTTCCGTCTAGTCTGTTATTACTGAAAGTCTAATCCCTGGTTACCACTGGTCAATTTCTTTACTTTCCCATGCAGAGCATCTGATCTTCCCTCTCAAAAATTTTTCCAAGAAATCAATCTGCATCTCCACCATGCTTCTCATGATTGTTTTTGTTATCTTAGGTGCCAGTTGTGCAATTCCCTGCATTTTCCCTCGCTAAACTCTTGAGTTTAGTCTCTTCCACTTCCTTAGGTAGAGCAGAATTTTGTACTTAGTTGCCCTCTGACATGAATTGCTATGCTTAAAACCATCCTATCCTTCTTTTTCACATTTAAAATGTGGCATGAAGTTTTGCTGATGAATCCATACTGCCTTATTCCTGTCACTGTAAAACATAGCTTCAAGAAAAAATCACCTCTCCCCAAGGACAGCTATAAAGAAAAAGTTATGGCAGAACCACTGATGACTGACACAACAAACGAGATGTATTGAGAAAAATCAAACAATTAGCAACTCCTTTTGTGCTATCTAACATGGGACCAATACCAACTCAGGTGGCATGAGATAATAGGCAGTTTTCAAAACTGATATGCATCATAAGAGCAATAAATTTTAAGCACGAGTCCCATTCATCCGATCAAATTTTTTATCCATAAGTAGAAAGCTTGGCACAGTGGGCAGATCTGGCTGCGGCCTCAACTACTCAGTGTTTATAGCCTAGCACACTGCCCTCAGATACAGATAAATCATGTTACAAGCCATATCTCACTTTGCTGGCAGTATTTCAGTGATTTTATTTTTAATGGTACAATATTAGTACACATTCTGCAACACAGACTCTAATACTTTTCTTAATCCTCAATTCAATTCTCAACATGATGGTAGATTATCTCAAGAAAAAATGTGTTCTTATAAACGCCACCTGTCAACGCAATTGACAAGACGTTCATTTGAGTGTGCTTGTGGCCAGAGTTCACAAAATTCTCTTGGCCAGAGGATCAATGCACAGAAATTGAGATTAACTTTCTACTACCTTTTACTGTTTAAGTAGTTGAATGCATGGATTTTAAATACCATATACCATATATGTGCATGGTTGATGGTTTCAACCTCAACCATACCATCCAGTGGGAAGAGACGGAACTGCACTGTCATTTCCAACAGTTATTGGGACTGACTCACCAAAGAGGCAAAAGAAATCTAACTATCAACAAAAACTTCACTTCAGGGACAAAGAATTTCACTTAAGTAGGACCTGGAACACAATCCTGAAAATGGTGGCCAAAGTAAAAATGCATTCACCAATCAAAACCAGCCTGACCTGATTACCACATCAAATAAATGCAGCACCTCTACAGCCAGCATCGACGGCCATGATGACGATGGAAAAGTCTTTCACTGAAACGTCAGCCCACATGAAGATGAATCACCTTACCCAGACAGAAAATCGAGAAGAATTTACATAAACTATTCACCAGGAGAAAAGCAAACCCTACATCCAACCCTAACTATCAATGTTTCCAACATTTAAAAAATTGCATTTTTTCCACAGCAAACTGAAGATTGGCTTGGGATTGGAAAATTTGCCCAGGCATTAGAGCCAGATACTTTAGCCTGATTCTTCTTATCATTGATTGGGGGAATTAAACTTTTTCAAAAAATTGACTCTCTCCATGTGAAGCTAGGTGAAGAAAATAGGTCTCTATTCTTAAACTCAACAAAGTCTGGCGAGAAGTTGTGGGACATTTTGTTAAGAGAATAAAAGATTAAAACTGATTCAAACTTGGCAATGTCCACTGGATTTATTGTAGGTACGACGCGTTTCAATGCTTATGCGCCATCATCAGGTCTCTATTCTTCATGACACTCACACCTTGCATGTAAAAACAATTCTCTGAAGTCTACAGAGCAAACAAATTTTAAGTAATAACTAAATTGAAATGCTAAATATACATGTTATCATCAATGAATGTTTACCAATTAATCTCCATATGACTAGTATGCCTGCAAGGTTGACAACAAAATTCTTTTTCCACAATGTCCGCAGGGATGGGATTTATAGAGAAAATATGTCAACAATCAGAGGCGGATTTGAAACTTTGCCGCCCCTGGGCTATCCAGATAGCACTGTGCCGCCGCCCCCCCCCCCCCCCACCACACTGTTCTCCTTCGCCCTATTACTATTGTTTATTCATGTTAATCTTTAACTACTTTACTCATGCTCTCTGACCACTTTTGGTCCTTGTGACGAAATATACTATTCAGTATTCAGTTTATATTTTTCTGAACTTTCCTCTCCAAAATTTGCCGCCCCCAAAATTCTGCCGCCCTTGGCTATAGCCCTTTAAGCCCATATGTAAATCCTGCTCTGTCAACAATCAATCCTTTGCTTATATCCACAGCAGAAATTTCCCTCTCTCTCCACTACCTCAAAAACAAGAAAATTATACCACTGGATTCACATGAGTACTACTTACTGACGGTGTAAAAATTACGTAGACTCGAGTTTGAACAATGATTAAAAATGAACCACGGTACCTATATGAATGCAAGTTACCCCAAACTTTAGCTTGTTTTATTTTGCATTTAACTGTGGCTGTCGATTATTTTTACAATGCACTTCTGATTTTTTATTGCAGTGAAGACAAAAAAAGTGCCAGGTTTTTGATGTTTTTAAATGGAACGCTCTCTTTGACATTTAATTGTGAAGAAACTTGAGATGTAATCTAAATGAATCAGTTGTATTGTGTGGAAAAACCTATTTAAATGTACCTTTAAACATTCAGTTCTTTATAATTTGCCATTAAAAAGTTATTAACAAGTTAATGAAACAACTTTTTCTTGATTATGAAAAGTATTAGAAGAAAGATCTTGGTCTTGTTTTGAAGCTCTTTACAGCAGTATTTAATAACAATTACCATAGTAATCCCACACTGTGCAATCGATTTTTAATGAGTTAATAAACAAACGAGCATTTTAGCAGGCTCGAGCTAGCCATGAGGTGGCTGTTTTCACTTGAGGGTTGGTGAAAGTTTGAGCGCTGTTGCCATAATTGTTATTAAATACTGCTGTAAAGAGCTTCAAAACAAGACCAAGATCTTGCTTCTACTACTTTTCATAATCAAGAAAAAGTTGTTTCATTAACTTGTTAATAACTTTTTAATGGCAAATTATAAAGAACTGAACGTTTAAAGATACATTTAAATAGGTTTATTCCATACAATACAACAGATTCATTTAAATTGAATCTCAAGTTTCTTCACTATTAAATGTCAAAGAGAGCGTTCCATTTGAAAATGTCAAAAACCCGGCACTTTTTTTGTTCTCACCGCAATAAAAAATCATAAGCGTATTGTAAAAATAATCGACAGCCACGGTTAAACGCAAAATAAAACAAGCTAAAGTTTCTTGCATTCATATAGGTACCGTGGTTCATTTTTAATCTATGTTCAAACTCGAGTCAACATAATTTTTGCACCGACAATAAGTGCATAAGAAAATCAGTAAAATATAATAACGAAAATCAACAAAACACCATTGAGACACACTAAGAATACAATACAGAAAACTTTTGATCCTTTTGTCCCAAACTCCCAGACTTCAAGCAAAACAGTATCAAGTACCAAGCAGGTAGTTTTTACGGCATCATAATCTATGATGCTAACTACAAATTAACAAATAAAATTACTATTTGATAATGGAATGTTTGGTAGAAGATTATGTATACATGAATACATACATGCAATCTAATAAACAAGGTTGTGAATAACATAAAAAAACTTAAATTCTAATTAATTTTTGATTGAAATATTAGAATTTTTGCAAATATTACATTAATATCAGAATGCAAAGGAATTACTAATATTACACTCGTCCCAGTAATATGACGGTCATTCAGTCTTGTATTTCAATGGCAGTGATTTTTATCAGTTAACTTAAAAGACTCACCATTCCATTCATTCTCCTGTGCAACTATGTTTATCACATCAAACTCAACAGAATCACCAAAGATGGAGACTAGTTTTGCAAGAATGAAGTTCTTGTCATTGCCATCCTCCACAGTGCTAAAGTCAGCCATCACCTATGAACACCAACTGTGGAAATACATAAACAACATCAATATTTTAAAAACTGTTGAATAATAATGAGATAACTAATCTAAGGGCTGGTTTACATGGTGCATATAACTGGGCAAGTTTGAGCATGAACACTTGCACTAGCACATTTGCTGAATCAGAAAAGGGGATATTTTCTGGAAGTTTATCCATGCAGTCACACCAGTTTCTGTGTATGAGATTCAGTTAAGAAGGGATATTCAATAAGGCATGAACCCATGAGGATATATGCATAATGTACACCGGTTTTCAAATATAGTTCATATATTACAGTAAGAAACTCATTGAATTCAAGGACAAGGGCATTCAGCAAATAGCAAGATAGTGATAACATTGACTCCTCCAGCTGTGACCAGCAGACAATGGACAGCCCTGGATATCTTATTGTTATCCTAACATTCCACAATTGGGCCCGACATCTGGATGCTAATAAAAATGAAAGTGATGAAGAGGGATTACTTCCAGGACCTATTGAACCCCGACTGGACAGTTGAGTTAAAGCCGAGGTTTCACCCCAAGAACTGGAGGTGGAAAATGACCTTAATGGTCAGAAGTAAAATACAGCCTGACAATTATGCAAGGAGGGAAGGCCCATGGCATGTTATATGAGTGTGGAAATGACAAAAGCAGCAGGAGAGGTAGAGACGCACGGGTCATGTCATGTGATGAGGAAAGAATGGAAAGAGAGAGCAATCCCAGATTACAGAAAGATATAATTGTGCCTATCTTCAAGCAAGGGAACCAGCAAGAATTAAAGAACGACAGAGGATGTTCCACTGTGCTATACTGATGTTCCACTGTGCCAAACTATATGAAAAATCCCTGGGGAGAAGAAACCGAGACATTACAGAGAATGGACTTAAAGAAGAATAGCATGGCTTTAGACCAGGGAGGCCAACAGTGGATCTTTTGTTTGCAGTGTGGTAACAACAAGAAAAACACTATGAGTACGGAAAAAATCTATTGTTGGCTTTCTTGGATATCGACAAATGAAGTGAGTACAAATGAAGCATGGGAGGCTCAGGCAGTATGGAAACCAAGAAATGTACAGTGGATAGGGTAAAGGAAATGTAAGATGGAAGGGTGAGCTTTAACAAGCTTTCTTCTTCTTCTGGTCATCAATCCGTAGATTGGTTTGCAGCAGTCGTTTTCTGTCTCCATTCCGCCCGATCCTGGGCCAGCCTCTTCAACTCCAAGTAAGAACAGCAGCCCATAACAAGCATTAACAAGCTTGGAACAGGAGAATGGGGACTACAGCAGAAAAGTGGTTTAACACAGGTGAGTGCAATTTCACCCTCACTCTTTATTGTTTTAACAGATGAGATTGTGATGATGGAAATAACAAAGGAAGAAAGGATTAGGGTGATACCCTTGGCAGATGACCGGTTGATTTTTGGAATAACAGAGGAGAAAGTACAGGTAAAACTAGACATGTGGACAGAGGTGGCCAGAATGCGGTATGAAGTTTAATGGAAAGGAGAGCAAGTTCATAATTACAAGATGAAATACGGAGAGACAAATGACTGGGCTAACAACTGCAGGCAAACCATAAGAGAAGGTAGAGAGTTTCAAGAACCTAGGAAGTGTAGTAGAAGAAAATCTAAGAAATGATAGAGGAAAAATGAAACCAGGGGGAGGCGAGCAGAGAATTTATGATAAGTGTCAGGAGCTTGGCATAGAACAAAGATGTTCCTCAACATTACAAAGGGATTATCTACTGGACATATTATGTCCCCATCTTGACATAGGTTTCTGAAACATGGACTATGAAGAGAAAGCAGACTACAGTCATGTGAGATGAAATTCCACAGAAGCAGAACAGGAAACACCATAAGATAGTACAGGAGGAAATGCTAAAGGATAGGATAGAGGCACGTAGGCTGAAATTGTTTGGGCATATCATAAGCATGGAAACTGTCAAAATGCTGAAAGAAGTACATGGAATGGAAATGTAAGGAAACTGGCCTGGAGGAAGGCTTCAAGATTGATTGGTGAAAGGAGTGGAATAGAGAATAGAGAAATTGGAGGAGAATTAGAACACAGTAAGAACAGAGAAATGGTGAAAGGACAGAAAAAAGTAGAGAGGCTTGTGTAAAAAACAGATATGGCCAGAAGCTGGAGGCAGAATAGCAATATGGTGAAGATGATCTGAATGTCAGTAAAATGTGTGTGCTTGGAGTTCTTCAGGGCAAAGATTGATTCTCATCCATCGGTTATTAGATTCTTTAAATATTTTAACATTATTTTGACTGCAGTTATCATACCAGCACATAAAAGCAGTTTGAGAGTTCGTACAATTTCTCAAAGGGCGATAATTCAAAGGTAAGCGATGTTCATCTTAAAAAAAACACATTAGTTTGTCAGAAAAATCAGAAAACTATATTTAATGTAGCACAAAAACATGGAATGATAACTTCTTCATCCAGCTAATTCTACCTCAACCCCTTCTTATCACAACAAATGACTAAAAGGTCTTGTTTCCAGAGTATAAAAGAATAAAACTACAATTAATTGAGAGGACAAGGAATCAGGATCAAAATATGAAAAAAAGCAAGAAGAGAAAGATTTCTTTGCTCTTTAAGGGCCAAGAAAGGGAGTACTTTACTAAAATTATACTGGGAATCTCTCATATGGCTTGAACCAAAAAATACACACAGAAGATGGCCACAATTAAGGACAATAAAAACCCAGCTTTAAAATGGCAAAAGAAGGATTTCAAAGGAAAAGGAAGCTACTCCAATGAACCAGTGAACAAAGAACTGATGAAGAGGCTATCTATCACTATGGTATGGTAAACGCAACGGGCTAGTGGGATTGATATGAGAAGCGGGCTAAATCGGACCAATTTAGCCCGCTTCTCATATAGATCCCACTAGCTCGGTCCGCTTTATCTGTCAGTCTGAGCTTTCAAATCAATATGAACCAATTCAAATTGATACTTCAAAGGATTTCGCATTGGGAAACCAGGCAATCCGAGTCAGCTGGCTTAGAATGCTCAGATCAGTCTGAGTTCATATCGATGAGTTTGATTAGTAAACATAGTGTATGTGCTATATATGGACTGTGGCATTATATGGATCACAGACATGGACAATTAAGAAGGAAGATGAAAAAAGACAAAAACAGAGAAGTGAATATGGAGGGAGATGGAAAAAGTGAGTTGGAAAGATAAAGTGAGAAATGAGGTACTGAGGAAAATAAGCGAGGAAAAGACTATGACGGAAACAATTAGAAGAAGAACTGGATAGGTCATTGTCTGAAAAGAGACTGTTTCTGAAAGACAGGAATGGTGGAGGAAAAGCAGAGAATGGGAAAGAAAAGAAAGCAATTGTTGGACAATATCAAAGTAGAAGGAAAATATGCAGAAATGAATGGATCAGCTGAGAGTTGAGTAGAGTGGGGGTGGAGGCCGTGAGGAAACCGGCCAAATAAGGCAGAACAATATGAATTGAATGAATATGAAATAATTCAAATAAAATTAGGTTTGCTGAGCTTTCTCACTCTAAAGATTGCTACACTTCAACTTCTATTTTGATCCAACCTCCACTCCCTCACCAATAGCTCATTTCACAATAAACTCATACCAGTTTTCAATTAGAGCTGAAGTGCTACATGTGTCTGAGTTAAATCGGTAATGCATACTTATGAATTTGATGATAACTTGATGGAGATGTTATGGTACATATGAAGAGGGTATTTTGGAGTACATAAAATACTGGACCAAAAACCTGCATTGAAAACATTTCATTTTTCTGAAACGTCTTAGTTTCTCTAACATCCATGAACTCACCACACCAACTACAAACTTACTCCTTATTCAATTAGTCATTGTTTTTACATTAATCTAGAGATGTATAATAAATATAATCTAATGTTAAAAAGGGCATTTGGCATGATAAGCACATTTCATCAATAAGACTGCATGAGGAGGAATGAAGAAGACTGCCATAAGGATAGCAGAGGGCCTAACATAATGGACGAAGAAGTAGAAATGGAGAAAAAAGGCTGTGTATGATCTTAATGGCAAGAAAGCAGTTGGAAGTGATGGGATCCCATCAGAGGTTCTGAAGGCACTGGGAAAGAGTGCAACCCAAAGGATAGCACATTTAGTCAACAAAATATATAATACAGGAAAATTGCCATATGACTTTCACAAGATAATTATGATGCCTCTGCCAAAGAGTGCAAAGATTTCAGAACAATTAGCTTCATTGCTAATAATACCAAGGCTAATACTAGGATGGTATTAAGGAAAATAAAATCGAAGATAAACTGAAAGAAACAGTCCCCTTTCCTTTCCTGAAACCAGTTTGACTTTCCTGTCCCCTTTTCTTTCCTAAAACCAGTTTGGTTTCAGGAAAGGAAAGGGGAAAAGAGATGCAATCAGCTGACTTAGAATGCTGATAGATAGGTCCATAGAAGTGAACAGAGAGGCCTTTATATATGTTTTATAGACTAGTAAAAGCCCTTCAACAGGGTGAACTGGAGTATTCTAATGAAGATTATGAAAAACTTGGGAATAGATAGGAGATTCATCAAAGAGCTGTGCAAAGGGCAAAGAGTAGTGGTACGAGTGGACAAAGAGGAGACAGAGGAAATCAGCATAGGGAGGGGATTAAGACAAGCTGATGTATGTCTCCACCTCTATTCAACATCTACAGTGAAGAATTGATCAAAGAAGCCATAGGTGATCTAGGTGGAATCCTTTTAGGAGGCGAGAGAGAACATCATAAAATATACAGATGATCAGGCAATAATAGCAGAGTGTGAGAAACAGTTACAGGAAATGGTGGATAAAATTGAGAGGGTACGAGAACATTGTGGAATGAAGGTAAACATTGGGAAAACTAATGTATTGAAGGCAGGAAAAGAGGAAAGAGTTCTAAATGTCACCATTGATTGAAAAAGGCTAGAAAAATAACATGGAGGTGTTATAACATGGAATAGAAACTGTACGAAGGAAATAAGAAGTAGAATATCAAGAGAAAGGAAGCCTTCAGTAAAGTCAGCCAAATACTTTCAGCCAAGGCAATAAACATAGACCTAAGGAAATGATTTTCAAAATGTTTTATTTGGAGCAATTTCCCTTTAAGTAGCTGAAGCATGGACAGTCAGGAGGAAAGGGGGGAATATCTAGAGGGTTTTGAAATGTGGCTATCGAGAAGAATGGAAATATTAAAATGGAGTGATAAAGTGAGAAACGAGTGCTGGCAAGGATGAACAAGAAAAGGAATATTTAAAGATCAATAAGAAAGAGGAAGGCAAGCTGGATGGGACACGTCCTCAGGAAAGATTGCCTGCAGAAAAGAATATTGGAAGGAAAGATCAAGGGAAACAGAAAGATGAAAAAATAATATGTTGACTGATATAATGAATGGAAGGAGATACGAAGAGCTGAGGGAGGCAGCATAGGATAGACGAGCATGGAGGGAGCAGTTCAGCTGAAACCTGAGGACAGATTCACTTTAGAAGAAGAGGATGAATGCAGGAGTTTGCTTACTTCATTTCAAATGACACCCATTTTTAAAGAATCATCATCAGAAATAAATGAGGAAATTCAACAGTAACCAAGAGGAGAGAACATGAGAATATCCATAAAAGGATAAATCAACACTAGGAATCCAATTAATTTGCTGAACTAGAAAACTGAAGAAGGATAAATCAAATGTGCATGCAAAAAGAATCCTTTACTTTGATCGCCGGTCCGTCATTAGGAGAGGGTCATTTGGGAAAGTTCGGAGATAAACCCATCACTGGAATTGGCCTAATCTTGACCAATGTCAACATGGTGATCACAGTTTAATGTCCCATTAGGGAGATGAAGTACAACACTTTTAAGGCCTAGACAATTGGTCCAAGAACGGATTACTATTATACTGAAAATTATCCCCTAATATTGTTGAAGTATATATCCCCTCCATCCCACCGAAATCTCCATCAATAATATGCCAAGTGAAAATAAGCTGCATGCCATTAAAACAAGCTGGTTTGAGTCAGAAGGATAAAATTCACTCCAAAAGAAAACTGATCTACATCTACGTAATACCCTGCGAGCCACAACGAGGGTGTGTGGCAGTGGGAAAATGATGCAACTTGGTTTGTGAATATCAGCCCTCAATACAGCAAAAAATACGAACAGCTCCAAGAGTCGGCAATTTACAATCAGAACATAACCCACAAACATTTCCCCTCCACCAAAACATACTCGTTACCTGATAGTACTGGTCCACTGCTAATTTAATTGGATATATTTCGTAGAAGAGGATATACGTCAAAGCCAAGGTACACGACACATTACCCGCCAGGGAATGTGTGTGAAGACATGAGTAAGATAGGGGCTTTTACAGATCATGATTCACGCATTCGCTTAAGTTGTTGTGGTTTAACAAAGAAATTATGATGAGACACACTCAACCGGGAAATTGGCCTTGTTTAAGCATTGTGTACAAGTCTTAAAACTCGTGTTTTGATAAAATAGCATATTTCCAAATCGACTAAACATACAGTAAACAAGTGTACAAACAAAGAATAGCACTTCATGAGTTTACATTTTAACCATATGGAGAAGAACCAGACTGGATATATTCCATAAAACGGGGGTTAATAAACTAAATTAAGAGAGTTGGCTTTTTGCCGAAAATGAAAGAACTACTAACATTCAAGACGTTCGCCGAGTCCACTTTCATTTGCATTCAAAGAATAGGTAATTAGGAGCCCATACTGCCAATAACAAAAGAATATTTCCCTTTTCACTGACAACAACTAAACAAGGTCACATCATACGCATCACTCACAACAGAAGTTCAATCGTCTATGTTTCAAGAAGATAACATTGCTACGTTCACAATTATCTCCGAACATATTCCACCTCGTCAACATTCCCATAGGCTAATGTGGGCTAATGCGTGTACTGTTAGCGGCAGCAGCGCCACGGCCTTGAGAGCGGCAGAGAGTTTCCAAGTCACCGCGATGTTTAAATGTCTACCTAGAGAGGATTTTTTCTGCGTGCACACCAGCGACAGGTTAAATCAATGTGGTATTAATTAGGCTCAATAGATTAATGAGGAATTACCTTTTCAAAGAGTTCCGCTTACATGACTGAAAAGTAATTGGCACACCTATCAAAGGTATCAAACCAGCTGGTCAACTGTGTAGTTTTCTAGGAAGGTAGGCAGCCTTTTAGTTAGGATAACTTGTTTGAAGTCATATATCTTCATTAGTATTTGAATTTTAATTGAAATGTATAAAGCGTTTCTCAATCCCAAAGACGAAATTTTAAGCTAAAAATTCCTTCCGGAAATAATTACTTCTCATCTGTTTTTATGGCATACTCACCCGCGGAATTTAAATCATAAAAGCACCGAGAAAATGTACATAAATATGGAATAGATAGTGAAAGTGGGCGATCACTGTATAATCACGATCGTTCAGAAGGTTGTGTAGTGTTTAACCCAACGACCATGGTCTTCAATGTGTATGTATATCCTTTGCGGTTGCTTATTGACAATTGTGAGTTTAATCCCTCATCCTCCCATTTTAAGAGACTCCGCCCTCATTCACGAACCCCCAAGAAAGACAAATCGTGTATTCACTCACACCCACGCTATTCAAAGTCTTGGAAAGAAAATTTTACCTACAATCTTAAAAAAAATTATTCTGTTTGCAGTTTTTTCATCTACATTCTTAGTGCATCATGTGGGTAATATAATTAAACATTTTATTGAAAGTATTTCCACAAGAGGCTGTCGCATGGACAACTTTACTCGCAGATGATGAAATACGGTAATCCTGTATGGATTGCAATCACATTATGAACTTTAATTCCACAAATTTTATGCTCAAATTATAACCATTCACTCCTTTGAGTATCTTCAGAAATCGTACGAGTTGAATTTCACGATAAAACGGCTGATTTTTTTGTCTCCTGATCAATAGTTATTCTAGTTGAAGTATTAAATTCATTATCAAAATTTCAGGTTCTTCGGGTCTCCCCGCGGGCTAAATTAAGAAAAGAAAAATTGAGTTGTCATGGAGGGCAAGTTTGTTGACACAACACTTGAAATTCTAACTTAAAACAGACGCCAACAAGATTTGTTAGTGATATAAATTAAATCTCTTTTTATATTAATCTGTGTCTGCGAGAGGAGTTAATTAGTTAAAATAATAAAACTCAATAGGTTATGGGCCCAGACACCCAATAATTAGTTGGGGAGCGTCCGATTGAGAATTGCCAAGGACTAAGACAAGACATCTGGCAAAGCACACAAAACCTCTCACCAGTGAAGCAGATTGTCCGTTGTGGAATAGGAAAATTCGTGATTAATTGAATTGCCGCGTAGGTGCTCTAGACGTCATTGATAAGAGGTTAGTCAAACCAACCGCATTAAATGACGGCTTCAGATGCACAAATAACGGCGCGCACGGAAATAGATTTGTATCGCAAGGCGAATAGTTACGCGAAGTCTATGATCGCAAGCTCTGTGACAGAGTCAGTGTACCAGAAGATAATGGAGAAGGAAACTGCTTACAAGGCCTGGAAAGCACTGAAGCTACTCTTCGAAGCAACAATTACGGATCAGTTGTTTAAGCTTTGCACTGATTTCTTTGATTTTAATTGGAATGCAGGAGATGTCTCCGCGCACGTTGCCAAATGAAACAGCTTGTGGAACGAAAGGAACATGGTCTCAAAGCCAAGGGTGAGAATGAAATGCCATATTTAATTTTAATTTGTAAAATTTTACACATTTTATGGAGCACCTTTGAGGAGTTCAAATCAAGTTGGATGTTGCTGACCAAGGAAGAGGTGAAGACTTTTGACAAATTGACCACGCAGCTTTGAATGTTCGAGATATATTTCAGGAAGAATTAGATAGTGAGAAATTCGCTTGAGAGGCCCTCATAGTCAAGCCAGACAAGCAGCAGAAGAAAAGTTCCTTACATTCGGGTGCTAAAACTTCAAGAAAAGATGTCTGCAATTATTGCAAGAAAAGAGTCCATAGGGTAAAAGATTACAGATGGAAAACCAGTGAAGAGTACCGCAAATGTTGCACACAGAAATACAGTCGACACCGTCTGTGCTGTGAATTTGGAATGCAGTGAAGCGTATGCAATAGAGATGCAATCATCGGATTGGTGGATCGAAAATGGAGCAACAAAGCTTGTAACGGATTCCTTTGCTTATTTCATCAAATTTCAGAAATTCAGGTGCCCAAGTTCTTCCAAGGCTGCGGCCAACGAGAAGCTTGTTGCAGTTAGAAAAGGGACAATTAGGATTTTGTCTAAGTAAATGAAAAAAAACTCTGCAGCTGGAACTTCAAGACGTATGCTCCAGATATTTCAAGGAATTTATTTTCTGTTCTTGCAGCTCATGACAAAAATGAGAAAAGCCAGTTACCCAGCAGTTACGAATTGTTGGTTCCAAGTCTAAAATCAAAGTTATTTTTGGAAATCGTGCGGTCGGAGGCACGTTTCACAAGATGGGCATCACAGCGATACTTCCAGAGACTGAGCAAGGAGTAAATGTAGCGTGGCCGATAGTTCAGCCTTGCAGTTGTACCATGGGAGATGGGGGTCATCAGGATAAAAGATACGCCAAGGAGATGCTGGAGAGAGAGTTGGGTATCAAAGTGTCGATGAACATGGAGCTATGCGAGCCTTGCATCTACGGCAAAGCTGATAGGCGACAATTTGGGACGAGGAAGAAAGCATCAGAACCAGGAGAGTTGATGTCAGGTGATGTTTGTGGTCCACTTGATTTTTCGTTTCAGAAAGGACGATATTTAGTCGTCTTCAAGGACAGCTACACTAAGTATCGTTACGAATACATCATCAAGGAGAAGTCAGACTTAAAAGAGGCGCTGAAAACAATGTTTTTGCATGCGAAAAATCAAGGAAATAACATCAAGAATTTTTGAGCAACAATGGACGAGAGTTCGACCACGCAGACATCAGGAGAAAACTTCAAAATCACGGGATAACGCAGAGGCTGACAGCACCGTATACTTCAGAACAAAACGATAGCAGCGAACGTGAAAACCGAACAATACTTAGTGGAAATGGTAAGGACGTTCAAGTATTCAAATCCAGAAGTTCAGTTTCCAGTAGCAATATGGGCTGTTGTAAGTATTGCAGTTTATGAACTTAATAGGACTGGCGAATCTTCAGTTAAAAGTTGCATTCCTTACGAGCTGTGGATTGGTGAGAAGCCAAGGTTTAAACACCTTAGCATAATCGAATCGACGTGTTTTACTCACATTCCCATTCAGAAGAGGAAGAAGATGGATGTGAAAGCCGTAAAGGGCTACCTTGTTCGTTACGACGGAGAAGAGAGGTATAGAGTCTACGTACCTGAAGAGATAGCAAAAATTAAAAGATTCTCCAATGGCCGTAAAAATGGCACCACTCGTCAAACATACAACCACACAACACTTACTGTGTTGGTTTGCGGGAAAAGGGAATTCCACAGCAGGGACCAACCACAGCCTCTCTACCAGAATACCCTCCTGTGATGGTTTACGGGAATGTTACTCCCTCGCCAGTGACCACCACAGACACACACTCAACCCAGTTGGGATCCTTTTCGAGGGCTAATGGGACCCTGATAAGGATGCCAGGTCATTACCACAATCACACTCACAAGCACTCAAATCACTCACTCATACACACAGACGGGCCCAACTTCTGGGAGAAATCGCTCAAAAAGAGCGTGGTCAAAATATAAACACAAAGACAAACGAGGGTGAGCGAGGAATACGCGTATTTCGGCCACAAGGTGGCCCTCTTCAGCGAGCTGAAGGGAAAAGCACTTGTAACACGAGGTTGTAAGTGACTTACGAATTTTCCTCTGGCCATACTCCTTCCTCGTAGATCCTACGAACAAATTTGAAAAATGCTTGCCTTCCTTTATTTCCTAAATTCTTAAGCAACTCAGAAGGTATGTTATCCACTCCTGCTTTTCTAGCCTTCATCTCTTTCAGTGATTTCTCTATTTCACTGTCATTATAAGTGTCATAGAGTATCATTGGCCCGAGGCTATCTTCGTCTAAAGTTCCCTCATCCTCTATACCTAAATTAGTTGGTCTACTATTGGTGTCATATAGCTCCTTCACGTATTGTCTCCACTTATCTTGAATATCTTCTTGTTCGATTATTATTCTTCTTGTTTTGTCCTTGATCTTGGGTACCGTTAGCCATCTCTTACCTCCCGATGGCAGTTTAACCTTGGCGTAATAGGCACCCACTTTCCCTTCCTTTTCAGGAGTGGACTGGTTACCCAAGGGCCCCGGCGGCGACGTGGTCAAAGGGCCCCAACAGGCAAACCCCCCCTCAAAAAAGAAAGATGGACGTGTCGATGGACGAACGTGACGTGTGGATGGATGAAGTAACCGCTGCAGGGGTCTCGCGCGTCCTTTCATTTTACAGTTCACATCACGGAGTAGGATGTCCTACTCCGTGGTTCACATACTTGCAGGGTACAAGGAAAATGGAAGGCGCTGAAAAAGCCCAGGGCTCCCCGGGGCCTTCGACCCTGGGGCCCCGCAGGGCCGGGGGCCCGCCGCCCTGGCCAGTCCGCCCCCGCTCCTTTAGCAGGTTTTCCATTTCTTCACATTTCCTATTTCACCAATTTTCCTATGCCCGATTGATTATCCGCCGATGTCGATTATTTAGCTCCTTGTATTTTGCCTTACCTAGGTCGGTGTTGGCGTTTTTCCACTTCCTTCTTTCCGCCATTTTCCTAGTAATTTCTTCCGTAACCAACTGCTTCTTAGCCCTCCTAGTTTCCACTGATCCTATTGTTTTCTCAGCGGCTCTTACTATGTCTGTTTTTATATTCTCCTATTTTTCTTCGATTGTTCCCATTTCCTTTGTCTCGCTTTTGTTCCAATCCACTACTTCTTGGTATTCCGCCCTTTTTACACATTTCAATGCTTAAAAGTTCCACCTCTTTATTTTATCTATTTTTATCTAGCTTTTTGAATCTAACATCACAATCAGTCATAACTAAATTATAATCCGCGTCTGTATCAGCCCCCAGGTAGCTTTAAAGCTCGCAATTGCGAGCTCTTGATACTGTTCATGAATCTATGCCCAACCATGATGTAGTCAATTTGATATCTTCCGGTGTCTTCCGGCATTTTACATGTGTACCTTCGCCTAAGCTGGAGTATAAATCACGTGTTTGTTACTACCAATTTATTTCTCCTACAAAATTCAACTGCCTTTTCACCGCGATCATTTCCCGTTCCTACTTCATACCCTCCTACTTCATTCCCGTTTCTCCCTCCCCCCACTACGGCGTTTGAGTCGCCCGTTGCTATCAGGTTTTTCTTGCCTGGGACTTCTCTGATTATCTCCTTCTAGCTGCTTATACACTCCATCCACCTCTTCCTCCTTATGATTGCTTGTAGGTATGTACACTGGACCAATGTGAAGTTGGTCGGGAGTGCTTGTATTTCTACCACTAGTATCCTGTCGCTCACCTGTATAATACTTACTACCCTCATCCCCAATTTTGCGTTCAATACTATTGCTGCCCCACGTTGACTCTCAACTCCACCATTATAGATTACCCTGTAACTATCACTCCAACAGTCGCCGCTGTTCTTACATCTCCCTTCGCACAGCCCCAAGGTATCTATGTTCCTTCTATCCATTCCCTGTGTAATATTTTTCAGTTTCCCATCCCTCATCATTGCCCAAACGTTCCAAATCCCTGTTTTCATCGGAACTTTTCCCCTCCTCTTCTTTTTCTTCTAATCTCTCCAGGTTTTTGTATACAGTGACGACTCTGCTGTGCAAGAATTTTGTGAGATGACGACCTCGGGGGCTTTGCCTCCGGCCCGGCCCCGTTTCCGGACCCGACATTGGGGGCGTCCCGTAGTTGCCAGGATTAATTTCTCTTTCATTGACTTTAATTTTTCTGGGTAGTAAATAGCTGGGAGGGACTCCCACCCCCGCTTCCCAGCAGTATTTTTTACGTGTCACCATCACTAGAATACCTATCATCTGGCTCCTATCCTTCGACCTAATTTGCATGGGTAATTTGCCGAGAGCAAAGTAAATTGCTCCCATCAGTCCAGCTTTTGGGGTCATTGGAACGCGAAAGTCCTTCCTTCACGTCAATGTTGTAGTCCGCGGGAAGTGTAGGGCTAAATAGACCCCAATTTTTCGGACCGGTCCGCTCCACTCGCGATGCAAATTTTCACTAGGCCCGATCGCAGCGCATTTACAGGCATTTCAGAAAGAATCATAGCACTTTCATAAATGCTACAGAAAAGAACTTGGTAGAAGTACCCATAGCATGAGATTATATTTTATGTCACTGAATATGGCGTTCAAAGTTCGAACTGCTTAGAATCCTCACACACAGCAAAATAAAAAATGTGTAGTACTAAGGGGTTAACCAGAGTCAATGTCCTGATGAGCCATATAATTCACATAAAAATGGAATATTGTAGCTAAGATCTCATTTTTCGTCCAATAAAAATGCACAAAAGTTGGATTAATTTATATACATTAACATTTTACACGAGAATTCCTTAAATCCGGAAGAGTTAAGTATCTGCGTACGGGAAATATTTACACCTACTAGTTGTTGTTTTGCAACTGACTTTAGCTGGAGAAATTAATCTTAAATCACATATGCTTCTCCGAGCTTAAGATTTAAGAAACAATGCTTCCTCCGGAGTCTAGACAAAATAACCCAGTTGGATAACCAAGTTTACAAACATCTTCAACCTCTCATATTCTGTCAAACTAATCTCATGAGGTTAATTTTACCGTATACTGCAGTGAAAGATGACTAAGCGCTTTCTAGATAATATTTCTGATCGTTCCTTCCCTAAGTAATTCATAAATAAGTACTCTCTTTAAGTAAAGGCAACAACGATACAGATGAATGCAAATCCTTAACTTCTCATTACTGGCCAGATGCCCGATTGAAAGGCAGTGACGGTTTATTTTAACCGTCGCAGCTTTTGGTGCCTTCCCCCGCTTAACCTTTATCCGGAAGCGCGTACAGTAGCTTAGCGCCTTATTCCTAAAAGCGCGTCGAGAAAAATTATGCGCAAAAATTTAAGGTTTTATCATAAAATTCGAGCGATATGCCTCGCGATATGTACTATTCCGTTGCGTATGTTCCCTTCACCAGAGAGAACGATTCTTTCCATCTGATTATCTGTCAGGTTTTTATTCGAATGACATGGATATTAAATCTGATGGTCTAATGCTGCTTCGTTAATGAACCATCGGCATAAGTATCGCAGTCCTGGATTAACATGCATTGTGGAACTAACTTTTAGAAATATGAATGCGCTGGTCGATAGCCATTCATGCAAGAAATTTGGCCCTGAGTGCTTTAAAATATCATCTTCTTCATTAAAAACCATTTGAGGTATCTTCTCTTAGTTGAATCCGTGATTACTGTGAAGTTTCAAAATTTTACATCTTCATGACACAAGCGCGTAAAATATCAACACTCATTTGTTATCTTTAAAGAGCTTTGAATGCCATCTTACGACCACCTTAGTAGAAGTCGGCTCCGCTTGATTTTATTTATACCTTACAAGTACTCGTCTAGTCAATACACAATAATTGTAAAAAAATAGTCAAAGTATCCTTAATCTTGTGAGATAAATTTTCTCGAAGTTTCAAGCATTCCACTTATAGACGGAAGTCAATCAATACTTCAGCAAGGTAGGTAAATGAAAAAAAAGTTTGTCCTTGGAAGTCGGAATAAATTATGACATTATTGGTAAAGATTGTGTGTAATAATATGCATAGTCTAAAATTGATACTATCTGTACTCAGTTTAAGGAGCAGTGTACTGTTTTTTTTATCTTAATGTGGTGTGGATTAAGTGTCATGAGTACACTCTGCGATTCAAGGAAATTGTACCCTCGGTAATTGTTTTGAGACTTATTGTCTTCAATTTTTATGCATCCTTACTTCAGATTTACAGAAGTTTTTGTTTATGGCGAGTAGAAAGGGTAAACTTGCCTTACTGATTACACCTGTTACCCCGGTAATGAGTAAATATGTGTTGCGGAAACGTCAAAATCAATGAACAGTAGTATCCTAATAGTACGACTAATATCTGTGGGCAATTCCAGTGATCTCGGAGTAATTGCAAAATATTTTGTCTTACAGCAATTGTGACTGATAATTGTGTGAGGAATTCAGAGCCCTAAGAACTGTGAAAAGCCCGTGATAAATATTTTTTCGTGTCTTCCAGTGTATAAGGTGAGCTAAGAGTGCTTTCTCTTGTTTGTTATTGGGCATGATTAAAAATTTTTAGGAGAGTACATTTGAAAAGAAGTAGTTATTGCGTGTCTGGATCGGGATTTTTCATTTCATTTATTTTCAAAGTCATCATGCTCTTGATAGTGAGACATGACGTGTTGTTATGTTGTGGCATATGAAACCCATGTCTGTAATATCAAAACGATTTATCTTGGGCTAAGTAGTCGTACTTCGCCACTTTTACTCTTTATTGAATTTGATAAAATGACCTGCTCTCCGGTAAATGATGTTACTAACAGGACATTCGCACCTTAGACATAGATGAGAAACAGTGCCCTAAGTCACGTCGCAGGTTGTAAGTTGGCTTGAATACCTCTGAACAGGTTAGTTGTTCCGTAATGTGTACCCTCTGGCGAGTATCGACTGCATTTCTCTCCCGTTGTAGGTACTTCAAGTCACTTACGTCTTTATGACGACTTTTTGATTCTATTATCTTTCATCCCTTCTTCCATTGCGTTGGTCGTTCATGACTTGCAAGGGCCCCTTGCAATAGCTATTACGTTCCCCTGGTACGTCGTAGCTGATACGGCTGCTGGATATTCAGCTTTCTCTCTGTGGTTCTTAGTGTTTGTTTGACTACAGTTTCTTTAAACATCCCTCTAGAATCTTTAACTTTGAATTAGCCAGTTGGAGAGGTAGATAGATGCATGCATTAAATCCAAAAAGTCCAGCAGCTCTACCAGTGTACCATTTATGATCATTACTGCACCTATGTTATCTTTATATATATTATCAATGTTATCTTTATTTTCATATTTTTTCCATCACTACCTGGCAGGATTAGGTTTTTGTGCTTTTAGTTGTTCTGCCATCTACCTATCTACCGTTTCAACCTCTCACTCCTATTGGGATGCCAAGGAGTAAGCGGCAAAGGGTGGATCTATCTAATCGATTGGACGATGACCCTGATGAGGATGGAGATAGAACATATTCTAAGAGACTGAGGAATTCATCAAGGTAATTTGTTTATAAAATGGATTGTGTGGGAAAAGTCATCCGTTCCAACTCTAAATTTTGATTCAACCTTTGAGACTTCTAGAGGTGTTGTGGAACTGAAGTTCTGGGGAGCACCATTTTCCAACATAGAAATAAATCTCACCAAGTCTCATGCATTGCTACCTGTTATGATTTCATCTAAAATGAAATATTGTGGTAATTCTTCTCAATATAAAATTAATTTCTGGTATTAATGATAGTGTGTTAGTTCACAGGTTTCCACAGCATTGATCTAATGATTTCAACATTTCTCGGGTTGCATCCGCGTCAGTTGTCATTCAGCACAACAGTTTCGCCAGCAGGATAGCTGGTGAAACCGTTGTGCTGAATGACAACTGATGTGGATGCAACCCGAGAAATGTTGAAATCTTAATGATATTATATTAAAAAGCTATTATCATCCTATGATATTTATCTAAGTTTTGGTTCTGTTGCAGCCTTCTGAGCTGCCGTATTTCGTAGTACTCCTTTGTGAAGGCCCTTGTAGCCTCACATCATAACATAACTTGGGCCTTGCTCTGTTTCTCTCATTTTTTATTTGTCCTTCCATTTTAGTCATTTTAAGCCCTTGTACCCAAGGATGTGCTGGTCGTCTTTATTTTCAACTTTTTTAAGCCTTTCATTGACCTCTCTCTTTCCTTGACCTGTGCTGATGGCAGGTCTTTGTTGCAGTCAAAAAGGCAGCGTAACAGGGTCCATGATGCTAATAAATTCTGGATGATCACTAATATCTTCTTCTTCTCATTTGACTTTGCTTTCTTTTTCTCATTGACAGATTTTCGGTTATCAGATAGTTTGCTAGCTTCAGAGTTAATGCCTCATTTCATGGCAAAATTTTATGCCACAAGTGTTCATACATCTCTTGTGACTGACCTATCATTCTTCAGCTCTACCTACTGTCATGCTTTCAACACTATCGGTACAATAGCCATAATACATTGTATGGAAGATAATGATATCCTCAATAAAGACCACAATGATAACATAATTGCCTCATCTCGAATACTGACAATCACAGAAAAAGATGATGCAGGTTAATACTCAGTACAAGATATAATTGATGTATTTATTAATGGAATTTTGTCTTTTATAACCTTTTCATTGGGACATTTAACATTTTTTGTCCTCCTGGTACACCTAACTTATGCATAGTCAGTATGCTCATCGATGGCAGGAAGTGTCATGTTTCATTCAGGCTCTCACATTTTGACAGCAAAACGTGTCAGATTCCGGAGAGATTTAAATTTCAATGACAGCTATAGCCTTCTTTTCCATGAAAGGGGTAAGTTAGTTACTCTTGGCTTCAACATTCATTCATTAACCTTTGATGGGTCACTTTTAAATCACGAAACAAGGATATCAAGCTACCTATAATTACCCTTTGCTGCTCGCTTGTCTCTTGTCACGGGAACCTGGAGATGGCTTCTCACTCCCTGGAGTTGTTTTTTGCATGAGGACATACTGGAGAGCGAGCAGAACTCTTCATTCCTGTCAAGTCACCTAGGGGTGGTGAATCGGACTGCCATCATAGTTTCTGGGTGGAAAGTTCACAATCTAGAGGCGATCATTTCATTCCATTCTTGTACATATGTTTCAGTTTGTAGGAATGAGTTACCTTTTCTGTTGCTCCCTTCTTGCTCTGAATTCAGAATCAAAATGACTCACAATTACTCTCTTGGCTTGGAAATACTGGAACTGACTCACTTCTGCTGGGAGGACGTCTGTCTTGTCACTCCTGATGAACTCAGCTATTCTACAGAGCTTCACTTTGTGCTCATGCCTCTTGATCATTTGACAATTGGGTTCTCAGGAGCTCTTTCTTTAGCTCTTATGATCTCTCTCAGCTCAAGAATGATGTTTGAGTGAATTGAGTTGTGCATGTCTCAAACCTGTTGTGAGTAAGCATGTTACAATAAGGCTTACTTTCTTATTTTTGTGGTCTCAGCATCAGAAAAAATTCTCAATTACTATATTAGGTACCTACCTAAAATAAATGAATGGAATACAAATGTATAAATGTTGTTTGTCAAACACAGACGCACATCAGCGAACAAGGGCCCACCTGAGGATCAGTCGTCTGGTTCCTCAGCCCCTGCCGTCCTAACTGTGGGAGGGAATCATCACCATCATCAGCATCATCACCACCATCACCCAGCACACTCGTACCATGCAAGTGGAGGGAGCAGCTTCAGCCACAAACGGTGCATTGCATGGTTTAGAGAATATACAACTCCTGATGACCCAGATACCCTTGGTGAGGAACAATATAGTTTGGACAGTTTTACAGTATTATTTCTGGCCTTGCATTTAATTTTTACATGTTGCCTCCGTTAGTGACATCTTATCTCTTGCATATTGTAACCTGCCATTTTGAGTGCAATTTTAGGTGTGAAATATTTTCAATTTTTACAGCTCATGATTTGTGAAGTTCATAAACAGGAAATTTGACATGAAGAATTTCTGGATTTTTAAAATTAAGCTTTAACGAAATTTGTCGCTGGAATATTTAAGTTGTTTTTTAGTTCATTGCTCACATATGCCTCCAGTATGTTGCAGGAAGTGGCCCCATCATGCTGGAAAAGGTTTAGTGAATTGCTGAGAAATTCACATTGCTTGAGTTCAGTGTTGAGTGGCTGGTTGTAACAGTTTTTAATTTGGCTTTGGGTGACTTGGAAGACTGAGGTGAATCAGACATGGAGGATGATGAGACTCTTTAACTCTGGATCAGACCTTAATGAAGATCAGAATTTAATAAAGGATTTTTTTTCTGGAAATATCCAAATTGAGGATGAAATGGGTTAAATTTTTAAATGTATTTTATGGGGAAAAACTTGCAGAGTCATTTGATTGATATAATGGTGGAAAAATGAGTCAACAATGCATAACAATGCTTCAAGTGACCTATCCAATCGTGCGCAACTAAGACTTATGAGAAATGTTGGAGGAAGGTTATATTTGCCAAAGCTTTGAAATTCACCCAAGGGAGTGATTCAGGAAAGTCTCTGTCATTAGTGAGAATGTTTTAGACTTTTTTAACCGTGCTCAAGTTAACGCTGAGGAAATTGGTAAATACAATGCTGGAGACAAAAACGATGGACCAGATTCAGAGAATGAGCTCTTTGTACTGCCATTCAGAAGGCTATTACTACCAACAGTTTGTTTCTGTGTGTTTTCAAGATGGACTGTTGTGGCTGAGATCATATTGGTGAACATAATTCAGCAAATTATGCCTGAAATGAGTGATTAAAAAATTTGTGTTTTGGTTATCATTAAAGATTTGATATTTTAGTTAACCTCTAAGTTACATACATGCTAATGTGTTGTAACTTATGACCCCACTAATATAAAAAATGTTCATGTGGGCTGCATATTTTTAGTAACCTAGTAATAAGATGCATTGCCTAGACATGGGAACTGTGTTTTTGTTAAGTTTTGCGGAAGAAAATAGTCTATAGCTGAACCTAATTATAAGCCTTGAAAATCTTAACGTGCATTGTTCAGGTATCAATATGTCATAGTTGAATATTGCTATTTTTTCAATCCAGTCATGTTTCTTTTTTGAGTTTGTTTATGATACTGTGGCCTCTTATTATGTTCTCGGTTATTTTTCCACAGGTCCTGAAGGCATGGAAAAGTATTGTGAGGACATAGGTGTTGAGCCAGAAAATGTTGTCATGTTAGTTCTAGCTTGGAAAATGGGTGCCCACAATATGGGATTTTTCACATTGCCAGAATGGCTTAGAGGACTCACAGACCTTCAGTAAGTTTACTTTTGTACTGGTTGTGTTATTAGTGTTATTGTTTCTTTAATTTGTCTAGATATGATTGATCACTGGCCATTTTTGGTAATATTTTTTTAAATTTGTAGGTGTGACACCGTGCACAAGCTACAGGGTAAGCTGGACTACCTCCGATCACTGCTCAATGATCAGACTCTCTTCAAGAGCATTTACCGATATGCCTATGATTTCGCAAGGGTAAGTAAGCAGAAATATAGCCACAAAGCATAATTAATTTTTAAGTACAAGTGCCTCTTAAATACTGTTAGATATTTAGTGTTATAGATTGGAATAATGTGCACTTTTCTATCTCTACCTATTTATAACATTCTGATTTCCTTTCCTATAACATTGAATTTGGCATAATTTTTAAGCTAATGGTTAGTCAATTTCTCTATTCAACTTGATTTAGGGATCGATACAAACTGTACTAATGTTTCACTTAAAGACATGCAGTTTATGTTGTGTTGGACAAATTTGTGCTTGCTACTGTTCTAGGAATTTCATTGAGAAATTGATGCTGACCCTCTTAAATTTTCGTGAAAATTTAAAGACTAATATTTTACTTTTATTTAATATTATTTACCAAAAAGTTTAAATTGAGCATATGCTTGATGATGGTGTCATTAAATGCCTTCATGTTGCTTTCCTTGTTACCTACAAATCATGTTGTCATTTCTGAATTTAATCCTAATGATAGTATTTATTCTCTAAATTAGGACAAGGATCAACGCAGCATGGATGTTGAGACAGGGAAAGCCATGTTGCAACTTCTTCTGGGCAGGCGCTGGCCGCTTTTGCCCTCATTCTGCTCTTTCCTTGAGCGTTCTTCCTATCGAGTTCTCAATAAGGATCAGTGGTGCAACATACTTGAATTTTCCCGTTCAGTCCTTCCTGACCTTTCAAATTATGATGTCGATGGAGCATGTAAGTTTATATTATTGGTGGCACTTTCCTCTCATTTGGCTGTGACACATTCTGATGTGGTTATGTAAAGGATAACAATTATGATATCTGCTCATATCTATGTGTTTTTATTGACATGCTGTTACTTGACGGTATTTGCTGGATGACCAAATCAGACTCTAGTAATGGAAGTATTTGAGAATATTTCAGTAAAAAGTGCTCTGATTTGGCAAAATTGTCGAGTGAAAAAGTAAATACGAATTTGAAGGTCATTGTAGCTATGGATGTTAGTTCTGGTGTGGATTCCATCTGCTTGATACCTCTGTGCATTTACTGTTTAGGGTTCTGCATTATGACCTGCCTTGGTCAAAATTTGAATTTTTACTTTGAAGAATTTTCCTACATGTTTTTTTTTTGTGTGTACATTGTGTGTGTGTTGTTTTTGCAGGGCCTGTGATGTTAGATGAATTTGTGGATTGGCTGAAGGGTATGGAGGGTGGTGCTATAGGTGCGGGGGCAACTCCATCATCCTCCCCTCCCCGTGGTCCCCCATCCCTAACCTCTTTAATGCCCACCCCAATGGCTGCAAACCGCAGCTGAGTCTGCATTGTATGGCAGGCTGCAAGGAACCTCAAGGAGAGAGGCAAGAACAGGACCCCATCCACGAGGAGAGAATGGCTGTTTATTTGCCAAAGTGAAAGGCAGGAAGGAAGGGGGCAGTGCATTCGAGTGGAAGTGTTTTATTCCCCTTTTTTTGTAGTTGGTTCTTGCTATTTGGAAACCATGGAAATAATGGGACTAGAGACATGATCGGTTGTGTCTCATTTTTGTCGTTGGATGTGCATGATGTCGCGAAACATATCTACTGAGAGTCAAGTTTATAATGAGCTACCTTAAGATTCTAGGTTGATGATGATATTTACCTCGTAATTTTTGTTTATGTATGCAGACCTAAGTTAGTACATAATATCACTCGAAGAAAGTTGGAGAAGAATTCTTTGCTCTATGGTAATGACAGTGTCCCTCGAGTAAAAATTCATGATGAGAGCAGGTGGAGACATATAGTGAGGAAAATGTTTGTGATAATAACATTTGGAAAGAAGAATCATTGAGTTTTGGGGGAAGATATGAAAATTGATCCATTCTAGAGGGAAGTGTCATGGGAGTAAAAATTAGTGAAGGTATTTCTACTCATTTCTTGTTTCAAGTTTTTTTCACACTTTTTCTTAAATTACTTAATATATATTACTTTCTTTGTAAATTATTTCAACATTTTAAGTTAAAATTCAGTGTCTTGGTACTAAGCAACTTTTGGCAATCATTAAATATCCTTCTTCATGGGCATTTAGAAAAATTTCAATCCTGCTCTTAGTTATTATTTCAACTCTTACAATCCAAACATTTGTCTATTGTTATTTTTAACTTGCTGATTATGTTCAGCAGGCACTCTCAGTAATTGGATCAACAACTGTTTAGGGCAAATTTTTAGTGCTATTGTTCACTAAAATTATGTGAGTCGGAAGAATTCACAGTTAAAAAGGAAGTTGTGTCCTCAGTAAGCCATCATTTTTGTGGCTTCCTGGTTTGGGATAAATCTTGGAAATCAAGCTCGAGAGTTGAAGAATGGAGATACCTATAAGTTGCTCTTGTGAATGGATTATTGTTGGAAATGGGGTTGTATTCAAAGTGCCACAATTTATTATTTTTATTGATTTTTTTTATGCCTCATTGGTGGACTGGAGTATTTTTGAAATGAGTTGTGAGTTTATTCAGGCTGAAAGAATATAATCCTATTTAATCGGCAAGTACCAGTCATGTGAAAAAAGCACACATGGAGTGAAATATTTAATGACCTTTAATGATGTGTGTTAAAAGCTATGAATTAAGGTCATAACCATGCCATATATAGATCAGCTCCATGTTTAACATACAATTCCTCTGTGTTTGAAGATTATGGTCCTGTGCAGCCTGTTACTATTTTTAGTGTAGCATTTGTAAAAAAATATCTATGTTGGGGCTGTGTAATCGACTCACTCTGCAGGTTTGTGCAAGTTAGATCTAATGGCCAAAAAGGGTATCAAGAAATCTGTTGGAAGCAGTTTTCCTTGTGTATTCTTATGCAAAATAGAAAATATTGCCTGCAGTCAGCGTTTCAATTTCAGGATCATGGTGTGAGATTGAAATTTTGTCATCTTCTTAAATGCTCAAATAATTTTTATTTAAAATTGCTGAAAAATTCATATTTACATTTCCATAGTTTGAGTAACCCCTTTTGCTACTTATGTGAGTGTCTTTAATCCAGAATGTTTGTGAAACTCCAGTTTTGTTATGAAGCCCAGCCTGTATTTGGTGAACTTACTTCCATCCTACTTTTATTTGTATTTCTATTGAGATGAAATAATCACTGTTATGCTCCAAAGTGAATTGAAGTTTCATCTGCCATTTTGATACATAAAAACTGTACATGTAACACCATCAGTTATAGAAGCTGTTACTGGCTTATGAATGAGGAATCTATTGCTTCAGTCATCGCTGCATTCAATGGAAAGGTTTGGTACCTAATGTGTCAAAAATAAGTTATTCCCCTACCAATCCTTTGGCATCACAGGAGAGAAACATGAATGCGATATTAATATCAGTGAAATATTGTAAGTGACTGACATTAAAGAATACCTATACGTGTAAATTTAAGGCTTTATTTTTATTTTGCAATACTGGAAATATTCTGATACAGGCCAAGTCTTTTTGTGCTTCTTATCAAGTTTTATGAGAAAAGTTTATGATATTCCTGTAAAAATTAATAGTTTCCTTGGTTGATCATGGAACAGATAAAGTGTTGAATGGATTCATTGTGAGATTTGGCCTGTATCTACCAAGAAGCCTACCCCTAGGGGTCACATTAACTTGAACTTAAAAATTCAAGCTAAATAATGATCAAAGAATAGTACTCCCATTTAAAAAAATACTGGTCTTGAGAAATCGGGATTAAGTCCTTTGTAAGTGTTCAGCTCTGTTCTCAAGAAATTAACCATATTTTACAGCTAATGAGACAATTAAGTGGGACAAACAGTATTTTCCTATCCCTACGGAGCCCAGCAGTTAATCTGGTAAGAGTTTAGAAAACAATGTTAGATAAACTCTCATCCTTAAGGACCAGGCAGATTTTAGATCGCATTGTTGAGTCAAAAAAGCTCATCGTAAAGGCTAGGAAATATGGTATTTAGTGGAAGTTAACATAGTCTTAGCAAAAGCGTGGCGTAATACAGATGACTACAGATTATTTTGGAACTAGAAGGTTCTATTGAAAAAGGTTAAATTGAGGATACATTCCTGTGACTTCATTTAAATTCAGCATTCAATTGCTAGTACTATTTTAAGTGGTGATCATTCCCATGAGAATACTTATCCATGCATTTAGTGATCGTTCTGTTACTGTAGTCAGGTTTTACTAGTTTGGGGTAGTAATTTACGATAAGTAAGTGGCTCATAAAAGTAGAAAATATTTTATACCAATGAAATGTTCTTTAGTAGATAAAAGTTTGTTCAAACCATCACCACCTCGGGAGGGGAACCATTTCATAATGGCCAGTCTTTAGGGTGACTAGGGACATGACTATTCCTCAGAGACTTGAGTGAAGGTCACTCACTATCATAACCTCCACTGTATGGTAACAGAAAGCCTGGGACCAATTTTCCCTTCAAGTAATGTCATCTGTGAGGAAGTAGCTCGACAGTCTGAATAAGATAATGGGCTGATAGAGGAGATTCTGCAGGGAAGTTGATGAGCATGGAGGTGGACAGTCCTAGCCATGAGGAGTTTGTAATAGTCAATAATTGTCATCATATCGACCAAATAGAAGCTTGACTTTGATAAGTAACAGCCAAAACCAGGATGCAAGGAATTCTTTGTAATGGAATAGATGAAGGTAACTGCAGAGACAGTATTTATGTATCTAACATCAAGGAACTGGGAATGTTGGGCAAAAGACTTATAGAAGTGGCACTCAAACATGACAGAAGCATCAAATTCCATACCAGGGCAGACCGTCATCAAAACATCGCGGCAGATTGACATCATCTCCCAGGGAGGAACCTGAGAACTCTTCATTTGATAGGTTTGCCTCCAACGAAAGATGAAACAGTGGCAGCAACAGTGTGTTCAAACTCTTTACTAGTGGATTCAAGGGGAGAAGAAAGTGTAGAGTTGTATCCCTCTTCCTTTCTACATTAAGATTTTGGCCTTAAGCACTTGTAGTCAAAGGCGCAATGTCCTTCGGGGCTCTTAAGGTTGATTGTATTAAAAAAAACTGATTAATTCTACTAGAAGAGGTTAACTTTAAGTCAGCTCCATAAGTATACACTGACTAAGGATCGCAGCACTGTTTTAAGGCAAGTCTTTCTGAGCCGTACTGTTACTACTTTTTAAAATGAGAGATCAGCAGATGGGTGGAATGTGATGACCTTGTTCATCATCTGGCCTTTGGTAGATGATTGGAACTTGTCAGCACCAACTTTGACTCTTGTTGTCATCCAACTGTAATTCTTTTGAGCTGAGCAGAGGAGAGCTTATACTTGTAGGAGTGTGTACCTGCAGTTGCTTACTTTTCATGAGAAAAGCTCTCTAATAAAGTGCAAGGTAACTTTGGCAGTAATCCTTGTTTCACAAGTTACAGTTTCAGGCTTCACTTTGTGGAACAGCGACACATGAAAAGAGAACTCGCTTTGTGCTTTCCACACAATTTTATTCTCTCCGATGGTTTTGACAAAGTTATGTCATTATCAAGGTAAAATTTTACATTTCCCCTGTCCATATATACCAAACAGAGGGCGGGTGGGGGAGGTGAGAGAGGGAGGGTGGAGGAAAGAGGGAGTGGGGGGAGGGAAAGAAAAAGTTGGTTGAAAGGAGAATGATGTCAATGGGGATGGGTAGGGGATAAACAACACACGGCAAGATTGAGTAGATGACGCAAACAAACCTTAAAAGCTGATTGATATCAGTGGTGAATGATACACGTCAAATGTGAGGTCACTTACTACATTAGAATTTTGTTTGACGGCATTTACAATTTCAAATTGTTCTAGGAAGTCTAATTTTTTTGCCCTCATCCTGTACATGTAAAATTTCAGGTTTAAAGTCACTGAAAGGATTACTCTAATAAATGTTTGGCAAACATAGAAGAAATGTCACCAGTATAAAACATTTTCTATGCTCCTTGATCCTAATTTCAAATGTCCGTCCAGTTTGGCCAATGTACTTAGCGTCACATGAGTCACAATTTAAAGCATAAACACCACATTTATCTGAAGTTTCAATTCTCTTTTCAATCTTTGTTTGTTTTGTTGGCTGCAGCATAAGTGTTCTTATCTCTTCATCTTGAGTGAAGATTAGAGTGTTGTCGATGTGTTAATTTCCTACAAAGACTTTTCAAGCTGCAACTTTACAGAAAAATTTGAGTTAAAAAGTATAAGGACCACCCCTAATTTACTATTAGAGCTAAGTGGTGGAAAATTTGTGAGAATATTTCTAACAAATTCGTATGGTCTTGGTTAATGTGGAGATTTTTGTGAAAAGGAACACTCAATTTTGTTTTTTTTTAATTAATTTTTAGCCTTGTCAGCTAGGGTGGGCCGATATTTATATATTTATAGCTTCTTCCAAATTTGATGGCATCTAACACTCAAATCTTTTCCTTTTTATGTAAGCATGAGGAATACAAAATTTGGAAAATACCCCCCGCGGCCTGTGCTGTAGGGGTGGCAAATTTGCAATGTTTGAAAGTAAAAATTGTTTCTTTTTATACTAGGATGCAAATCGTAAATTGAGAGTGAAATGCCTGTCCTTCTACCATACACATTATGTAAGGCCAAAGAATTAGCAAAATGGCCAATATAAATGGCTATTTAATGACCATAAGAAAATAAAATTGCCGGCCCCTGATGACTAGGCAACACACATGGCATGCCTCTGTGCTCTTTAAATTTTCCGAGATTTCCTGACTTACTCATCCTTCAAGAAAACCAGTGCAATTAAATGTAATTGAATAGCCCATGCCATAAAAATATTGTAAATACTAATAATATTCTCCATATAATAAATATTAACAAAAAAGATAACATAAAGAAAGGCAATAATGAGATTTCACTGTTTATTTACTTGCATCAGGATGCTTTACCTGTAATCACCAGTAACCGCAGAACATAAATGGTTTATTTGACATGTCAAGCAACCTTTGCAATGAGCTACTTTTTCCACGCCCCTCCCCACTCCTTTCTGACAGTATCTCCCTCCTCACAAACCCTTAATGTACGATCCCCTGCTTTCCCTCCCTAAATTTAATTTTCAAAAACCCTAACTACTTATTTTGAGGTTACCATCATAACAATCAATAAAATACATCTTACTTTAACAAGTGTACCTGACAGTGCAGCAAGCTGCGAAATGCTTTGTAATAAAGGAATAATAGTGGACAAATACAAAGCATCTTTTAATATGGATTTGAATACAAGAATTGCTTTTATTCCTAACCTTTTTCAACTCTTTGTACAATAAGTGCGAGTCAAGTATGACTACTCTTTCAGCTACATCACTTAATGCAGTCATAGATTTGCAAATGAAACCTTGCCTGTATCCCTCAAGAGCATTCCAGAATTCCAAAAGAAAGAGGGGTCAACCTCTAAAACCCTGCCTTGACTTCATATCCTCCAAACATCACGGAAAATGGAGTAGCACAATCTGAGAGATCTTTTAGAGGCAAATGGAAAGCATCAGTGCTTTCCAGTTACCCAAAAGTGAAGTGAGAACTGGCTGCATCTTTCCTGCTGCTGGGATCTTTGCCATCATGACGGGCAAGAAAAATTTTTCTTCAAATTTGCACTGACACTGACTTGCAATATTCAAGTGCTAATAGGCATGTTCGATTTGTTCCCAAGACACCGAAAATGACTGGTAAATGTCTACAAAGCATCTACGGAAACCCCTTCATTTTGTGACTTAAATTCCCACAAATTCATTGGAAATTTTGAGTCCTACATTGGAAATGTTAAAGCTAATGATGCAGGAAACCAAACTTCTAGGTAATGGAGGACTACAAATACATAAAATCTGCAAATAATGCTTTGACAAATGGTGAGAGTAATAATGCTAATGGTGAGATTTTCAAGCCGTACAAAACTCATCAGACCTCTTTAACAGCACCTGGTACCAAAAAGCATTAGCCTTTTGGGAGATCTCTCCGGTAAATACTACGCAGAACCCAGGCAATCATCTCTTGACAGACCCAAATTAAATGAAAAGTAAAACGAAAATATTTGCAATAACTGCTAGTAGTATAACAATTCGCTTTGTAACAGGCACATCTACTAACCAAATACACTGAGATTCTGTCACAGTCTTGCCTTTCAAATCAAAGAAAATTCTTAGGTCAGTAAGTCCCATCCAAAATTGTTTTTATTGATTACTGGCCACTGAATCTTAAACAGCAAGAAAAGGAGTTCGTCTTGTCCTGAGGAATGTTCCACTGAGGCACATTACTCTGTTTTTGGGACAAGTTCCAATATGTATGAGTTACAGCAGGCAATGTACATAACACTAGCCATCAAGTCACTCTCTAGCAGAATGTGGGCACACAGAAAACATTCTAAAAACTTTAAATATATAGAAGCCAAATGCTGAGTAAATATTCATTACAATGATGACATCAAGAAAAACATTAGGGATACACCATATGCCGTACAAATTACCTGTATTAATTGAGATGACATGGGTGTACATTAGGGTGGCACTTATTTTTCAGAATTGAAAAAAGTGATGTTTTCCACCTCAGAAATGATTAGTAAGGAATCTTAATTAACACATTAAAGTTTCGTTACTCTCAGTTATCGAGACCCTGGGTCCCAAGGGACCTAAATATTTTGTAACTAAATATGAATTTTTGGGTGGGGAAAGCTCTCTTCATTTGTAAAAACTCATGTGTGCAGGGTATGGGGACTCCCTGCTATCAGAATATAATATAAAACTTAGGAGCAATCAATTCATAGAAGAGTTCATTCATAGGTTCCATAGAAGATAACGTTCACAAAGGTTGACCTATCACAGCAATGACTCCAGAAATGGGTAAAAAAAACTGATGATCTTGTAATGGCCTCCAGATGACTGTAGGCATCCCATGTAGCTGGAGAAATTGGCATTTCAGTGGTAACCGTTTGAGCCATCATTAGTGAGCATTTAGACATGACTAAATCACCAGATGTCTCCTATGAGCAAGAAGTTCAAGGCTGCCAAATCTGCCAGCAAAGTCATGGCAACTGTTTATTAGGATAAGGAAGGACATTTTTGGCTAACATTCATGCCAAACAAGATGGCAATTACAGGAGAAAGTTATGCAATTTTTTTAAAAAGGAAACACAAGGAAATTTCTCTTCAAGTATGCTCCTCCTACATGACAATGCACCTGTGAACATATCAACACAGGTTGTAATCTACAACAGTGAGTTGCAACAGCATAGCCATCTGCAATACAGACCATACTAGGCTTCCTCTGATTATTGTTTCTTTCCTCATTTGAAGAAATTTCTCTGAGGACAGCATTTTTTGTGATATGAAGACATCAAAGCAGAAATGAAGATATGCTTTGATGACCCCTTCCTTCACCCTCCCAAATTTGCAAATTCAGCACAGGTTGCCCTGAAGATGACGTTGAACATCAAAACCTGGGTCGTTTCAAATAAAAACGTGGAAAAATGAAGTTATATTTTACCATCATTCTGCATGATTTATTTCTTATTTCCATGACTCATTTTTCCTTATAACTGTACCCCTCGCATTCTCATTTTCCAAGATGCAAACAACATTCTTAGTTTAATATTTCCTGGTCCTCAGAGGTGTAATCCTTGCACACAATTTTCCTCTGCAGATCTATTTCCAAACTATAGAAATGTTAAATTGTACATGTTACGTAATTAACACTCGCTGATGCACGAGATGACTGTTTGTTGATCTTTCCCTAATGACACCTGCATCAATATTGAAAAATCATTGGAAATAAGGCTAATGAAAGCACAGTTCACTCACCTGAAACTACATTGCTCATGAGTAGTACATTTTTTTTAGATTGACAATAACCTCAGTATATTCTCGAGTGAAAATAGATTGCTACCAATATTATGTGTTGAAGCTTCAATTCCTCACACTACCCTCAAGTAATCAAACATTCAGTACTCAATCAACCACTTTGGCACATGGGCAAAGTGAGGACTTATGCAGGGGGGCAACAGGGCACAATCACCTCTAACTGTAGATTTATGTTAGGGGAGAGAGGATATCATCCTGTTTAGCTCAGTATGGCATTTTCGGAATAAAATATCTCAAATAGGGCAGTTAACCCCCACCCTCAGTTACACCCATGCCTACAGATTGACCTAAATAATTAAAGATTCATCAAGCGACCATTCATAAACTGGAGATTGTTCACAGTCTATGAATACTCAATCCAAATAATCAAAGATTAAAGAAAAATAATAGAGCCATCAATCATTCATTACTCATCCCATCTATGAATACCAGCCTTAAAAAAGACTCACTTGTCGCATACCCCGCAGTAGCATGAATCAAACATCTGCCGTGCTATGGCGGTTACCCATCTACCTCCCTTGGTAGAGGTGCAGCGGCTTGTCGATCTTGATATTTTAAATAAGGAGTCATTTTTTCTCTTTTTTTATTCACTCTTCCAACATTCTCCACTTGGAGGGAGATTCGTCAAAGAGTGCGTGAATCACCCTTGGGTCTCGTCACCAGACAGGAGAGGTAGGGAGTTGGTGATATGGAGGGGGAGAGGAATGCAGGGGGCATGGGTCCCAGAGGGCAGGGGCAGAGGGTGCTGTGTCTTGGCTGCGGTCTCCTGCTTCCCAGTGTTGTCCTTCATATTGCTGTGTCTTGGCTGGGGGCAGCGAGGTGAGTTCTGCAATCCAGGCCTCCAGCAGGGTCGCATACCTCTTCCGGTGGTGGCGGGCTCAGGAACAGTGCAACCGGGGCATCCGACTGGCATAGGGCGGCCCTTTTTCTTCCGCCAGAACAGGTGGCGTGGGGTGCCGGGAGTAGGTTCGCACTTGATCTGATCAACACCCCACCAGAGGAGAAGGCAAGGAGGTTTGCACTCGAGCAATACCCTCTACTCCAAGGTGGGGTCCGGCAAAAGAACGCTGTTGGAGGTTCTCACTCAATCTTCCAGTGTCCACCGGCCTCAGGAGATGGGAGAGCAAAGGAGGTTTTCACTCGATCAGTTGCTCCACCCACCCCTTCTCTCCCTTTCCTTGGGCAGGGCCTTGCCTTATATACCAAATTCGGGCCCGGTCACATGAACCCGCGGGCCAATGAGGCCTGAGACATCTGGGCAGGGGGAGGAGAGAGGTTCCATTACCCCTGAGTGTGGCAGGAGAGGGTATGGGAGGCAAGGCAGCATCGAGTGGGGGGGGGGGGGGGGGAGAGAGAACATGCGCATCAGTGGCTGTGCTTTTCGGGCAATTAGAATCTATCTCAAGAGCTCCACAGTGTGCTATAGGAGTGCAACACACTCCAAATTATCAGTAGTTGTTAGATTGCTCTCACCCTACATATTGTCATAACCCAGGCTTGCCCCAAGCTCAAAGTGGAGGTAAACTGCTTGTTAATTCTTGTTTTAAACAGCAAGTATGATTTAATACCAACAGTGATAATATAACACCACTATTATGCTAGATCTAAGAATGAGTAACCAAATCAAATGATAAATAAATTTTCTTCAAAATCAAATGATAAATAATAATTTTCAGGGGTAGCGAATGCATTTGCTAATTTACTTCACAGAGTTGACTGGAATGATAGAACCTTAAGCAGTGAGAATAATTCATTTCACTTTGTCAAAGAATTCAGCACATGAGAAAACAACCTGAATTCACAACAAAAGAGTTCTTCTCAAACAGGCAGCCAAGGAAAATGATTTCCCTGATTTTGCACCTCACAGGCAGCTGAATCAAATAGTGATAAAACACACGATCACTTACTCCAATTAATAAGTATACTGTGTTCTTGAAGATGGAACATGAATCAAAGTCATCAATGGAAAATGTTAACAGTCCATTTGATGTCATATGCTTTTCAATCACTTGCAATAACGGTCAGCTTTCATCTTGGCTCTCCTGTCAAGAAGTGCTTCATGTAAACTGCCATCATCTCTTGCTTTCTCCAAGGTATCCCTTCCTTCCTCACAAAGACGGAGACGCTTGTCCTGGAATTTCTGGAACTTCTTGCTGCAATATAATTAATCAACATGAATAAAAACTATACAAAATTTTGAGGAAAACTTCTGTATGATGAACATGAACATTTATTGGCCAAGGCAAGTAATTTAAATTAAGTTTCACAGAAGTTGACCACATGACTATCAGAAAATTTTTCTTGAGAATTCGGTAGTTAGTTCTTAAAATCAGTGATTGAAGTTTAAAGAATAGGTAAAACAACTAAGTAGTTGATGACCAGCTGGGGTTTGGAAGGGGAAATGGAATGTGGGAGGCTATTTGCAGGGTCAGCGAATGTTAGGATGGTAATTCCAATACCGTGGCATTAAAAGGGATAGCCAAGTTGAGATACTTTCCTTCCAAGGGCTTTTTGTGAATATCTCCACTGCAGTAATTTTAATGATTTATTTACTAGAGTCATGATGATTTATAAGGGCTTATGGGGAATTCGAAATGGCTTTTGTTTCAAGGCGAGAAATGCCAAATGCTGGGCAAGAACTATTTTGCAAATTTCAATTGATAATTTCAATGACCAATAACTAAAAAATAACCACCTAAATATTTATTTCTTTGGTGATTTACAATGGAACGTGACAAAAATGACAGTATGTATAGTCAATCACATTGTAGATAGTGCACGATATTTTTGGAGAAGAGAACAATCAACTAGATTTGAATTTCAATGAGGTGTTCATCAAGTATTAAGCTGGGATTAACTCTAAAGACATCAAATATACATGGTTAGGTCGCCGAGGACATGTTTCATCAAAGAGTTTACCCCAACAGATGAGCATTACTATACCATCAAAAGTTAATGTACTCGCTTGTCCACAACTCAGATTTCCATAATCCTCTCTCAAAGACATTTGATGCTCTAGGAATAGCAGATATATATGCGGAGGTTGCTATGGTGAATTCTATTCATGCCATTCACCACAGATATCTTCATTGCACTTAGATATTCATTAAACATATTTAGTTCTGAAAACTTGAACCATCTTTCTTTCAGACATCATCAGGTCAGTGGGTAGGATGGCTATCATCAAACCCAGCTCAATGGGTCATATTCCATACTTTTAAACTGTTTTACATGTTCCAAAATGCAACATTGATGTGTCCAAAGTAATATAATATCTTACAAGAGTGTGCCAGTCAGACTTGTAGTTTGTGAAAGCACTTGATAAGGTAAACAGGATACTGTTAATACAATAACTATTAAGAAATTAGATTTAAAGGGATGATTCCCAAATATTCCCAAAATAACATTTACAAAGAGGATGGTCCATTCACAAGCCATGTAGTAGATAGAATATATATGCTGATGAAGATTTCCATAAATACCTCAAGATTAATAGGAATCACTAGTTTATAATAAACATTTCTTAGGAGAAAACGAATAATAATACAAAACATTACAAATTCTATTAGTCTCCAGCGGACATATACTCACACATAGTTGATTTCAACTTGGCGTATATTTCCTTTGTCTTGATCTTCATCTCCTTTGCTTGTACCTGCTCGATCTGAAGCCCGGGGTGCATTAGATCTTATCCTCACAATTTCACCAGAACCAACTGTTTTGGCTGTCGCCATGACGTCTCCACTGCTCACGTCCTCTCCAAGAAAACGGTCATTGCTACCCAAAAATGCCATTTTCCCATCCTGTTGAGGAATTGAGAGATTATGAAATCATGGGTGAGGCCTTTTTTTTTTAGAATGAGAGCTTCATGAGAATTCAAAGTTACACTGTCATTGAAGGAAATCACCAATACACGGACACACTTAAGGAATACCAAGGCAAATATTGGCATAGAGTGAACCGTTACGCATACTCTATGATAGGCAGTTAAAACAGTAATGTTATGGCCACCAACTTTTCTGGATGAATAGAATAAACAAAACCAGAAGTAATCAAATACATTGGATATATGCTTGTACATAGAATGAAAATGCTTAAACTGTACTCACAGAAAAATAAACATTATAATATAATTGACACATTTCAGGATTATTGGAAAACTATAATAAAATCTACTCCTCCTTTCGTATATACACATACTATCATTGAGTATAATTGCATTTCATTATGCTCATATAGGTACTGAATCAAAGACATGAGCAGCCTACATTTTGCAAGTATGTACTCTCAATAGTACACGTGGTATTATGGAGAATAAGGTATGAAAACAGGTTTGCATTACTGAATCTAAAACATTTTACAGACACAAGAAATTTCAACAAATTTTTGCTTTAATTTGCACAAATGCTAGAGCCTGTAGCATTGACCTTAAACTCAGAAAGGATGAATGAAAAGGATGCTAGCCAGAAAAATAGCAAAACCCAAAAATTAGCACCTAGGGATCACTTTACTCTAGTTGACTTAGCTACAACTCACTTTAGAGAAACACTGAAATCATTGCAGCAGTTCATTATTTTTTTTAAATTCTCCACATTTGACATCTTTCATCATGTACAGCTGCTTGATATAATCATAGTTCATATCTTAGTTTAGCAATCCAAATTCTATTGAAGTACCTTCGGATGTGTCCTCTTCATTTTACATAGGTGATTAACTACACTAATTACCCAATGCTTTGAGATAATGATTTATCAACTTTATAGTCCATATAATCACAGATAGAAATTTGTTCATGATGTATAAATAACATAACTTTAATTGGAATCTGGAATGACCACATAGGACATATCCATTAATATCTAATATGGATTATCCAGTACTAACTTGGAAAATGGGTTCCCATTGCTCCAGAGCTCCAATAGCATCTGACCTTCCTACAACTTTTCCAGTTCCTGGTTCTACCCGGATATATTTGCCATATCCACTCTTCAGAGCAATTTTCGTATCTCCGACACGCACCGCTGTTAAGATTTCCTCAGGAGAAGGTCCATCTCCTAATGGAAATAAGTCAAATACATGCAATGGTAAATGCTATAATTAAACTCTAGAGTAAACTTATGGTAGTATATTTACAATCACACACAAGATATTTCATGCATGGACTCAGTTGAAATTTGAATTCAATCGGATTAGAATCATAACGCAATCGTAAGTTATTAGTAACCGAATGAGAAAACCTGGCTACAAAGTTAGGACTCGACAAGTTTATGTTTCAATTATGCTACAAATTCGAATATTGGATAACTCGACCACACAGTGACGACCTTATACGGGGATTTACTATTATATTTCATTGAGGCCCGCTATTCTAGTGGACTAAAAGCACAATACCTTGATCATGTGGTGCGCCGACAGTGAAAAGACCATTATCGAGGGCTCTAATGTAAGTCTGCTCGCCTAATTCAATGGCAATTGATCCGACGATTTCCTCAGTGCAACTTGCAACCCACCATCCCCCTGCAAAAGGACTCTCGTGAGGTTCGACTCCGTATTCAAGAGAAATGTCCAAATATCAAGATACAATTGCATATACGACAGCCTCAAAAGATAGTTTAGGCTGTAGAAGTCTATGCAAGCATTTATTATAGAAACCAAGTAATATTTTCAATGCATACTGAGCATAAAAAAAAAACAATTATTCAGTACCGTGATTGCTAGAATCCTCATCTTTACGTGCACCTTCTTCGTCAGTCTGGTCAATCTTCTTGCGTTTCTTTTTTTTTCGAGGGCTACGAGAGGACAAAATAATGGAAATGTCAATTAACGAATGCATCAGAATAACTGACACTGTTATGCAAGAATCGAATGAACCTACCCCATGTCATTGCGCTTCAGATTTAACTTCACGGCTTTCACGGACTGATACTCAGCCATTGCAGCTTTGCTTATTTACTTGCTATTTCGTTATTCATTTGCTGGTATCGTTGGTACTTGAAGGCTATAAGCAGAGGGCAGCCAAAAAACAAAGACTCGCACAACATTTGAACGCTATTATTTATTATTCATCTTAATTATATGATAAATTACTCTTAAGTTTCATTTTATGCACATTTGGGTAAAAAATAAATGATTATTGAGTTTATTCAGGAGAAATTTTTTTCTTGGCCTAGGACAGACAATCATAGAATGCACAGGATCATCTGCGGCTAAGACTATAATTTTGTGGTAGAACTCTATTTAAAATCTATAGTTCTCCTCAATTTCCTCATCAATTGAATAGCTTAAATTCATGAAAATATATTTTAAGGTAACGACGCTTAATCATGGGCTGCTATGTACAGATTTGGTAAGTGACCGACGAAGAATTGAGAGAAGTTTACGGGATTAAATTAGGTTTATGTCCAATGACGACGTCTACGGTGACTTCGTATAATTCAATATATTTAACTGTCCGTCGTCTCTCAGTCGTAACAAATCCCTAGTACGGGAAATAAGTTTTCGAAAATATAACATAGATAAATACTGACAACAGCGAATCATGATATCTCACCCATCTGTCAGAATGCCAATAAACTACTGCGGATGCTACTGTCATGTTTTGCAAAATATTAGGCGTAGGTAAATCTTTGTTGGAAGTTTATTTCTGATAATTATCAAAGAATGGGTCATCTAAGGCAAATGGAATATAGACGAACACAAAGGAAAACGTAAGGAGAAGAAAAGAAAATCTCCCATATTATAAATAGTCCGCGGAAGAAAGATTTCTTTTTCACTCTACTTCATAGTTCATTTACTTGTCACATTTCTCCTCTTAGTGGATCAGCCGAGGAACGAGAGCATCATACAAGCTGTATTCCTCTTGGGATGCTCATTCTTGTGGAAACCGGTACCGTTGTCGAGTACCTCTCAGCATGCTGCGCGGGCAACACTGCTCCTACCCCTGAGTTGTTTTTAAGGAGGAATGAGCGGTAGCCCTGAGTCATTGAGGGCACGTAATAATAACTTATCAAATAAGTCGAAAAAAATTCTCTAGCAACATTTCTCTCGGGTGCATCTATTTATGCGGTAGATATAACCACACATGTAGCGATAAAATATTGCAAGAATTATAATTTGAAATTTTGGTCTTTATTAAAGTATTGTTCTGATTTGTATTCATAATGCGGAATTTGAGATCCAAGCAAAAATTATCGGTAATTACGTGATTTTTACTTGACATGATACCTTAATATTTCTTAGCAACCATCAGTAAAATATGAAAAGCATTATTTCGCTCTTATATGGGAAAAAGCTGTACATAGCGAATCTTAATATTCCGAAATTCATGTCAAGTACCATAAGGCTACATGCTAAAATAGTCTTAAATTGACAATTTTCTTCACCTTTATAGCATTACTATTAAGTACGAGGGCTGTTCAAGAAGTAACCCGGGAATTTTTTTATTACGCGGTAATGTATTGTTCTAGCAACTTCTGGTTTCCAACTCTGCATTCTTCAAATCCTCTCGAGTAGCCATGATTTTCTATTTTTAAAAAATCTTGTTTATTTTCCGTCATACTCTAAAGATGGAAGCTGTTTTAGTCGTCGTGGCGATTTTTTCAACTTCCGGGTCTCAGGGATCATCGTTGCAACATGAAAAGTTTTTCGTGTAACTATGGAAATCTTTTACGGAAACAAACTTCACACTTTTGGAGAAGTCTCACGGAGACATTGCTCTTAGTCGTGCGTAGTGTAATTAATGGTTTCCCTGATTCAAAAGTGTTCGTCAACCAGTTCAAGAAGATCCTCCACTAGCACTAGAAGGACGGCAGGGGTCATTTGACCCATTTCCAGAATTCAAATTATTTTTTCTCTATGTAAAGTATTTTAAAATTTTTGGAAACTTCTTCACTTTCTTTATTTCTACCTGATATTAGATAAACTGGCAAAAATTTAACTCTTATCCGTTTTTGTTATGTTTTACAAGAGGTTATACCTAGAAGGATCAGACTTTTCAATTTTCAGACTTACTTCCATAGGTGTATTATATAGCTTACTGTTTTCTAAGTTATATCTTTTAGTTAAGGATTCAATGTACTTTGTTTGGCTCAATTTCATTTCACACATATCATCTTCATATTCAATTTTTATACCAAGGTATTCATTAATTTTACCAAGATCCTTCATTTTAAATTTTTCTGACAGTAAAATTTTAATTCTCTTTATATCATCCTTATTTTTACCACATATTAATAAATCATCAACAAAAATTAATAAGTATATAGTATCTTTTCCCTTTCCATGAGAATATAAGCAAAAATCAAGATTACTTCTTTTAAAACCTATACTGATCAAAAATTTATCAAGACATTCATACCATACCCTCGGACTTTCTTTCAAACCATATAATGCCTTTATTAATTTACAAACCTTTTTCGTACCATCCTCAAAACCCTTTGGTTGACAAACATATACTTCAGAATTTAACTTACCATTTAAAAATGCAGTCTCAACATCCATTTGTTCAATATAAAGACTCATTTGACAACAATATGATAAGATAACTTTTAAAGTTTGCATTTTCACCACAGGTGAGTACACATCATTAATTTCAGCAGTTTGCTGAAAGCCTCTTACTACTAATCTAGCCTTATAAGTATCATCAGACTTTTTTGTATATACCCATATTACATCCAAGATTTTATTATTATTAGCATTTTCAACTAATTGCCAAGTTTTGTTTTTCTTTAAACAATCAATTTCTTTATCCATAGCTTTGACCCATAATTTACTTTCATTTGATTCCATCGCCTCCTCAAATGTATAAGGAACATCAGTTCTACACATATTTGCAAAAATGCTACTATTATATACATAATAATCATCAAATCGCTTTGGAGTTTTATTTCTTTGAGATCTACGAATTTCAGGTTCATTTTGAGGTTCAGACCTTTTAATACTATCAGTCACATTTCCATCAGTTCTTTCAAAGCTTTCATCCAATGAGTCATTATCAGAATCTCCGTCAACTTCATTATTCTCATTATCAGATTCATCTTCACTTAAACCAATACAATTTTCATTCTCTTCAATAATGTTAACATGTCTAGCAACAATGACTCTATTATTCAAAAGTACTCTATAGCCAACATCACTGTAACCGATTAAGATTCCCATATCAGCCTTTTTGTCCCATTTAGAGGTTCTCTTTTGTTCTGGTTTTCTTACAAACACTTTACTGCCATATAAACGTAAATTTGAAACATCCGGTTTCTTTCCAAAAAATATTTCATACGGCGTTTTTCTTTCTACAGTATTAGCTAAAGTACGATTTTTTAAATAAGTTGCCGCGCAGACTATTTCAGGCCAATATCTTTTATGCACATTTGCTTCTGCTAATAAACAACGTGACATATTCATTATAGTTCTATTAAAACGTTCTGCAGTCCCATTTAATTCATGCACATAAGCAGGACAGTTATTAATAACAATACCTCTTTCTTTTGCAAACCTATAAATATTACCATTCAGATATTCTTTCCCGTTATCACATCTTAAAAAATTGACCTTTTTTCCAGTTAAATTTTCACATTCATTTACATATTGAACAATGGAATCAAAAACTTCTACTTTTGATTTCATAATATACACTTTAGCAATTTTACTATAATCATCAATAAACGAAACAAAATATTTTTCACCTTTAAGACCAGTTGTTTGAAAAGGTCCACAAACATCAGTATGAACTATTTCCAAAATATCTTTAGCCTTTTCTCTATTATTTTCAAAAGGAATATTATGCATCTTATTTTCAATACACGTTTTACATTTCATAAACTCTTTTTCAAGCTCCTTTGGAATACCCTTCAACAATTGTTCTTTACACAAAGAATCTAAATATTTAAAATTTACATGGCCCAACAAACGATGCCATTTTTCTTTTTGACTCATACTCTCAGTACTTTTACTTGCACTGCTTACAAGAGATTCAGCAAATTTTAATTTACTTTTCATAATATATAAACCATTATCTTTCAAAGCCACTGCCGTTACATTACCATAATTATCAATAATTTTTGTCATTTTGCCTTTTGAAACAATTGTATTATTTTCAGTTATTTTACTATAACTAATTAAATTTGATTGCATATCTTTCACATAAAATACGTTCTTCATATTAACCAAGTTTTTCTTTCCAAAAGCATCAAAGTAACTCACGACATTACCAATTTTTGTCGCTTTTACAACTCTCTTATCACCCAGATAAACATTTACAGGCTCTTTAAGTAACTTGCAATTTTCAAAATATTTTTCATCATTAATTATGTGGTCTGTACAACCACTATCTAAAAGCCACTTTATTTCATTGTAACCTAGATTACTTATCTCAGTATTATTAATATGTGCAGCATGTTGAGCAACCGTTGTAACCCATGCGTTCTTTTCTCCACTCTTCTGAACTTGTTGGCTTGTCTGCTTCTGTCCTTGTTGGTGGTTGTGATGCGCGCTCAGCTGATTGCAGTAGTTCCCGTAGTTCCCATGGTTCCCACGCCCTCTGACGTGATTTCCCCTTCCGGCTCCTTGCCGGGCTCGTGATGATCGCCAAGTGCCTCTACCGCCTCTACTGCTTGCTGCTGGTCCGCCAAATTTGCAGTCTCTCCGTATATGACCAACTTCACCACATTGAAAGCATGTTCGGTCCTGTTTGTTTTTGTCCGCCATGAAAGCATTGGATTTCCTTCCAAAAACTTCCTCTTTATGATGCTTCAACTCAGCCATTTGAATTTTACTTTTCACGTATTCTGCAGTTTGATCTTCCTCTTTTAACATATCAATTAAATCACCAATATAACTATATGATTCAGGCAATGTATTCAACATATAATTTAATTTTTCTTTTTCAGACACACTCGCACCTGCATTTTTCAGCTCATTGACCGACTTTTCAAAATCACTAAAAAATGTTGCCGAATCACTATAATCCTTTAGTCTCAGTTTTTCTAACTTATTTCTGCACACAATTTGTAATGCCGTTGACTCTTTTAAGTATAAACAGTCAAACTTCTTAATTATTTCATACGCCGTAGATTTATCACACACAAATTCCAATTGTTTGTTCGATATCGCACTGTATATATAATTTATGGCTTTTAAATCATTTTCGTCCCAATCACTCTCATCCGTCTTTAACTTTGCTCTTTGTATCACAGTTTCACATTTTTTCATTCTCAAAAACATCGTCATTCGTCTTTTCCACATACTATAATCTTCTCCGTCAAACACGGGTATTGTAACTTCGTTCTTCGCCATTTTATATCCCGAATGTTCCTTCGTAGACGAGACTCAAAAACGAATAACGGCACTAATAAACGATACTTTTACGTACAACAACCACTTATTCTGCTACCATGTTGAGGTGTGGATTGGTTGTGGAAATAAATAAGCAGTCTTTCCATTCAAAAACACGTAGGCTTTTTATTGCCTATAAAGATTACACGACTGGTGCTTCTACGACATCTTACCGGGGAGTGAGACCATTGTTGCTATCAACTTCTACCAACAATGCATGCACGTCTCACGCGTATCCATGTACAATAATGAATGTATGTATACTCAACAGTCATAGATGAAAAAAGGAATAGAGTTTCCCTCTATTCTTAAGAGCGGAAGCGGAGGTGACCCCTTTCGGAGAAAGGTTAACCGCTGTTGGTCTTCTCTCAAGATAAGCAGTTCAAGACTCATGGCCTCATTTATTGTTTCCACGAGAGCACATGGCATTTTTCTAGAACCATCACGACATTATTCGTTCGTATTCGTATTCGGTGGACAATTGACTGTTTTCTAACTCTCCCAACCACCTCCGACCTCATACACATGGGACTCTCCCCATGAGCCACCGATGAAACCCTAACTGGGTTTAACATCCCTTCATCGAGGACACTGGCGTAAGAGATAGGAGTTGACAAATAAAGAGAATATTCAGATGAATTAAAGAGTTGTAGGATTAGTAAGGAGTTGGATGGAAACAGATTCTTTGAGGAACTAGGTGTCGTCCTTGAAAGAATTCGATGGGCAAATGATAGCTTTTCTACATCTCCCGAAAACCACCTCGGTCGGCACATCACCTCTCATGGTGTCATCAACATGTCGAAAATCACGCGGCTGACTCTCGTTTCTAACGCTTTGGGAACGACCCGATGACTTTAATCTCGTCCTCGATTCGTCAGTCATCGTCATTCGTCTTCGGTGGGATTCATGCTCCTTTCGCAAGGCGAGGGAGAAAAGAGTTCTGTCTGTTGTCGAGAGTGGAAAGGGGCAAATGAACTCGAGCGAACTCCATTATCGATAGAGTCACATTGCTAATCAACTCAATTTGCCACTGAATTTATCGGAACGGTGAAGAAAATTGTACGCAACGATTGAAGGGGCAGAGGATGGATTTCCTATATCTCCTCGAGTTCCGTTTCAGTAACGAAATATTCGCTTGCGTTTCGGCAGCATGATGACACAAATTGAATGCTGGACCTTATAGACGCATTTATGTGATAGAATAGTGTCATTCAGAAGCGTTTTATCCTTGCCTCCAAGACATCTACAGGCAAAGTCATTAGCAAAAACAAGAAATTGGAAAGTGCCCGCTTTAATGTTTATTCTTACGTCGTATTGTGGGAAAGATGAAGAGAAGCCATCAGATCAAGTATTGGGTGAATGCGTTGTAATGAGATTGACTGAGTCTTATAAGAATTCAGGCATAAACGCTACCCGAAACAATTTTTTTTCATCAATTCAACTGGCAGAAAACTTGAAAAAAAGGAAAGTTTCTCTTGTCGGAACCATAAGAAAAAACAGGCGAGACTTACCTCCTCCTGTCCGCACGAATAATGAAATTTACACTACTAGAGTATACAAAAACACTCAGGGCCATACTCTCACAAATTACCAAGCAAAAAAGAAGAATGCTTTTTTTACTAAGTACCATGCACTCAAATATGACGATTTCCGACACTAATAAAAGAAATCCAGACACCATCCTCTTTTACAATAAAAACAAAGTGGGAGTAGATGTTATGGACAGTATTTCCCGGAAATATTCAACACGATCAGCTACAAGGAGGAGGCTTGTTCAAGTATTTTTCAATATACTTGATCTGGCCTCGATAAATAGCTGGGTTCTCTATAGGGAAACTACGAATAGTAAACTGAGTCGCAAGAAATTTATTCAAAAATTAGTCGAAGAAGTGTTGGGGATCTCATTTCCGACGGATCCCTCACCTTCATGCTCGATTCAAACAAATAAATTTCATCAAATACTTTAGCCACATCCCTAAGAGCACAAAAGAGGAAAAGGTGCCAAATATCTCCAAATTGTCAAAACAAATCATTAAGTGTATGTGTTCAGTGTAAAAAAATATTTTGTGGAAAGTGAGCCGAAAAAATAACCATTTATCTGAAATGTTCAACTAAGTAATATTTTTTCAATTTTTTATTGCAATGTATGAAAAAACATTATGCACAATATGAAATTTTGAAGTATATCTTTTTTATCAAGTAAAAATAATGGAATTTCGTGATTAGAGTGACTATAAATTTGAATCTTGGCCATTGAATGTAATTTAATTCATTGTTTTTAGTATTGATAATTATGTATTTTAACAATTGGAATACCACAATTAATTCTTATATGTGTTGTTAAAGAATGAATATGAATAATACTGCTATAAAACAGTCTGTGGGAAGATAACGGCTTTTATATTGATATAACGAAGTTGGAGTCAAATGACCCCTAGCCGTCCTTCTAGGTAGCGCGAAACTCCCGTCCTCCTAGTGCTAGGAAGGCCTTCGATGCCAACTGACTTCGTCTCGAGGTAGTTACCCTCCAACTCCTGCTCCTCCACCTTCCGATGTTTTACTTATTCAATCCGAAATTGATTCAAGGCCTCCACAACAAGAAGACACCTTACTACACTACCTGACTAACATAAATCCTGAACAAATGTAATAAAATGACATGTTGTAATATGCAAGCTACATTGTTTAACATTACAATATATTGATCTTTTGAAGTAAATTGTTTTCTTACCTTTATGTAGTCCCTTAGGGCTTCAATCAGTGCATCACATACTTCTGGAAAAATCACAGATATTCGATGTTTGGATATACGAAAGAGGTATTGCAAACTTGTAAATGAATCTCCAGTAGCTAAGAATCTCAGAGTAAGAGCTAATCTTTCCTTGACGGTAATAGCACTTCGCATGTACGTGTCACGTTTTTTCACGGCAGGCTCTATCAATGTAATTAAATGTTCAAAATCTTGCTTGGACATTCGCAAGAAATTTGGCACGTCTTCTTCGAACCTCACGTCTTCTAGGAGTCTGTTCCCATATTCTAACCGATTTTGATAAATTTTTTTGACCCACCAACGTCGTATTTTCCGTATTACGTCGCATTTTCCGTTGTTTTTTTCCAATAATCGTCGCCATCACAATAAAAGCAGCGGCAGCAACTTGCACATTTCTAAACATCAAAGACATATTGTATCGACTGCCTTCACTATGAATGCGGGTGGTTCGCGTGCTCGCAGTGAGCATTCGTGGTTACAAACTAGCTGAAGAGCGTATGCCTCACCCTGAGGCAGATTGCGCGAGGCATTCGCAGCGAGCAGCCTCGCACTGTGGATACCGACCTTTACCTTTTTCACGCTCGGTGGCCCTGTATCACCGTCTTATTGAGGTGGAACTCAGTACGCTAGCCTTCACATCGAGCCTCGAAGCTTCTAACTCGCAGTCCTTTGGTCTTCTGGCTCTGTAGCTCGGATTCGACCTTACACCTAACTGACATAATCGTCCTCACCCCTACTTTCATTCCCTCTGCCATCTCTTCCTAAGATTCCCGTGACGTTTTATCGAATAATCTTGAGAGAGGACTCACGTACAAAAATATAAGAATGCGTATGACACACCTACTTACGTAGCGCATGGGCAACTTTGTATGTAGCTGGTTACGAGTCTCTTCAATTTAAAAATTTCCGCCAGAAGAGGAATCGTTGAATCATAGAATCGTAGAATATTCGACCGCAATACGCCTACGGCTTCTATAACAATACGCCCTCTGCGCACAAAATATTGACATAGCATTGCAGATCACGGGGATGGCAAATAGATCGCTCGAGGTCCCAATCGTTGCGCAGCAGATGAGAATAGATATTTGTTTTCCAAGGGATTACCTCGCCGTCGGAATATCTTTTTCGGAGATAACCGAGCGATATAGAGAAGCGCAACAGACATCCCACTGCTTTTGAGAGAAAGTGGGATGCGATTCCGGGGGACATAGGAGGGACTGTGCATTACTCCGAAATGATTAATTTGAACTACCGAAAAATGAGTTCTCATCCCGAGGTAGCTCCTCTCACGCGGAGTTCGGGGTGGCTGCCGTCCTCGTGTCTCTGTTGAGCCGTTGTGGCGGGTGGTCGGACGAAAACATCCAATTTTACTGTACAGTCATCAAAATTCGGCGTAAATAAGTTATAAGGGCAGGTGATAATTAATTTTATCCTCGTAATGGTCACAACAAACTTTTGAAAAAGCTCCAATTTTTGAAAATTCAAACCTTGAAAGTTACTTCTCGCGAACACTTTATTCCGCCGACTAGTAGGTATATATAGCTGAACTTGCCACTCTCCGTCTTCCGTACTCGCTTCGGCGGTACATATACTAAAATTGGAACGATACAGAGAAGATTAGCATGGCCCCTGCGCAAGGATGACACGCAAAATCGTGAAGCGTTCCACATTTTTTGCGTCCCCATTGCATGATGACAGTCCTGCGCCATCCCGCTCGTGCCCGTGGCGAGCGTTTTGATATTACTTACTCTGCAGCCCCCCCTGATGCCGCTGGTGATTAGTTTTAGTGAATTACCAAGAATATTCCACTCTTTTCATTCTCATCTATGACATTTACTCTCGATGCTTACTATCGTTTCGTTACACAGAAAATACCATTTTCATTAATGCCTGTCAAAAATTTCACAAATGCCCTTCTATGTGTCTTAAAAGGGTCGGCTCCTGCTCGCACCAAATCCTTTATTACTTAATGTTGCGTATTTGTTCTTTGGGGTCACCATCGCAGAGCTCCATAAATAAACTTATAAAAATTATGGCACTTTCGGAGTTTTAATAGATTACTAACCTTTTTTTACTTTTTTGTTGGGCGGTTGTTTCTAATTTTTACAATTTTGATGCGCTTATTACGCGACTATTATTTTACACAATATTAGAGGGTAAAATTTAAGATATTGCCTATGCTCAGTAGCTTCGGTAACTTAATTAGTTAAAATCATAATTTGCTGTGATGCTACAGATCTACAGGCTGAGCTGCTTACGACGTAGTAAGTTAAGCTAGGAGTCCCAAGACCGATTTTTCGTCGATTATTCAGCTCTTAAATGGGCACTCGGAACAATGCAATATATTATATCATGAGCAGGAAGAAAAAGAAATTTTTCCATTTTAGGAATTCAGGTCGTTATATAAATAAATCGTGTCTTTTTGCATTTTCTCCAAGTTTATGCCGTCACCATTCACGGGAATTTTTATAGGAAAGAAATAACATGTGCATATATACAGGAGTCTAAAAAACTTGAGTTGAAACACTTGAGTGCGTTTATGTTTCCAGGATAACTAATATATGCTATACTTTTTAACAATATCAAAACATTTATAATTTGAACTGTTTTTAAGTTGTTATTTGAGACACATGTCGAACATGACAGGCGCAGAAAACTATTAGTAATACTTTTCGAAGTACTGAGTTAATTTCTTCCGTCTTAAGTCTGAAAATTTCAGTCATCCTGCCAGTGGGGAAAGGTACTGTCTAAAATCTCTGGGCTCTCTGTCCGACAGTTATGATGACTGTGAAAATTACAGCATTGTATTCCATAATAGCGTCCAATACCTTCTAGGAAGTGTCACTAGCACTGTATAGAAAGAAAAAGCCTTGTAAAGATTGCAAATCAGACACTTCAAGCAGTGACTTGAATCCTAAAAATACACTGATTGAATCACAGCAGATGTTTTTTCGGGGAGCCACAGGATAGCTAAATTTAGTTTTCTAAATATGACACTTTTATGTCGGAGATAGATGCGATGAGCTTCGCTCCCAGCATGGCAGATAATGTATCACAGTTTTTATAAATATTTGTTTAGTTCTATTAAAAATTATTTATTTGAACTATTTTAATTTTCCTGCCACTTATCGTGCTAGCAACTACTTTATGATGGCTATCACAAGTCATGGAGATTCAAAGAACTATTTTAGGATATCACTACATTATATCTGGCGGCGAACCGCAACTTCGTTACCAACTGCTGGTTTTTTCTCCAATGAACATACATGCTACCTAACTTAAACGCTTTTTAGTATATTTCTCGTACCGTTCAAATTTACAACCTCCGCTTTGATTCTGAGGAATGGTGGATCAGGTGAAGAACAACAGCTATGATGAAGCAAAGAAGGAAGCTCGGGACAGAAGCGGGTGGAGACAGCAGTGGTGTACGGGACCTGCCAGCAGGCAGAACACCAGACGATGATGATCTTGATTCCGCTTATCAAGAGAAATCCAAATTCTAATGTATTAAATAATTATTATATATTAATGCATTTAATTAAAGTCAATCCTGCATTTTACTCAATTATTAAGTTAAAATCTTTCAAAATATTCTAATGACGGAGGTATAAACACTGATAACGTTTAAGAACCTCAAACTGTGAAATATCAACTACAGAACAGGTTCCTCTTGAAAAACTAACACTACCAATTCTTTGAGTTTTAATAATAGTAGTAACGCTAAAAAGGCGTAAATGAAAATATTATATAAATGGATATCTAAAGTGATAATAAAAATAGTTATCCATTCATATGAATTGTTGTCATCAGAAAAAATGAGTCACATGAGAGCGATGAATAGGAGTGAGATAAGAAAATGGGAGGGGAGTAGCATTTCGTCTTTTTACTCTCCCAGGGGCTGATTTTGAGCCACTTCCACTAATGTCTTCGAGTTTGCGTATCCTATCATCGCGGATGAGCCAGGAATTGTAATTTTTTGAAGATGTGTGTTTAAAAATTTGAAGCATTTTGAAGTTCACTTTGACGACAAGTTGACTTTACGACAGTATGCGAAGTTCTCCTTATTTTGCATGACGCCCGCATGCAAAGATGAATAACAAAGGGGAGGCATTAAAAAGCTCTCTCAAATGAGTAAAAGGGCATGAAATGTCGAAAAATACAATTTTCGAAATAAATATCGCGTTTAAACATTTTTTCTCCATAAGGGACAATAGTGTTTTTGTCCCAACAATGGCGGCCGATGGATTTCCCATAGTGGAAATGCATGCGACGACTGTACTTAACAGTTGTTGTGGCGGCATGTAGATGACTCTGGCAAAAAGCAGAGTCATCTACATACCGCCACAACAAGTATCAAGTAGAGTCGTCGCAATCCGCCATTATTGGAACGTCCCGGGCGAGGGTTGTCGTTTAAGCTTCTGCGTGTTTATCGGTATTAAATTGTAGTTGTAAAATTGCGACACGCATTGGAGGATGCAGCGCATCGAACCGCACTAATAGAACAGATAGTGGCCAGAGATCCAGAAAGAAAAGCTAAATTGCTTCAGATGAGCCGACGGGCTAAGTGGAAGCCTAGTGGCTACACAAAGCCCTGTGAGGTATACTTCTTTATTTGGATTAAATTTTTTAAATAATAAACAGAGGATTAATGAACGAAGTATTTGGCTTTTAAATTCCTATTTCTATCATACTTCATCTACTGGCGGACGTGCTTCACAGAAAAGTTTCGTACTGTACGTGGATTTTCAGCCGGTTTATCGGTTTTTCATGTCAGCTTCGGGTATCATTTCGTTCACAGATGAGTAATTCTTTCAAAAAAGAGACCCAAATAGTGCTTTCCTATTTGTAATTCAGAGCAATGTAGGTACCGCAAACATTTAATTCTGTCTACGCAAACTTTTGTAGACTCGAATATTGATAACTCCAAGACGACCTTTTGTATTTCCGATACGAGAATGGTCATTTTGATAATTTTATTCTTTATCCCATTTTCTTTGGTGAAACGGCGCCAAACATAACTTTGACGATAAATGTTTTGAAGGTACAAACGTGAAACTCGGCAGATATATCTATGAGATAAATTACCATTATTTACCAATATATTTCTCTTCGTGATCTGCTATGCAATTATTAGGCGTCAAAGTTATGTATTTTGTCGCAGCACTGTAATAAATAGGACCCTTTTTGCACACCAACGCTCAAAACTCGTCCAAATTTTTATTTTAAATTGTTTACCACAAATGGTTATTTAGAGTGCTATATAATATTAATGACTATGCAACCAACGATAAAATTCAAAGAACGCCCACGACATTGTGATTATTTAAACTAAATTTTCGCAAATATTATTACGAGAACGGAAGACATAAGGTAATCCTAGGCTGTACGCTGTAATATGTATACCCCTAAAGGTAGGGTCAATGCAAAAAGTGCGTAATGAAAATTATTTTTTTGGAGGAGTGGGGATAAATACCCAGAATTTCAGGGCAATAGTGGAGGATAAGCACCTCTGATTCCAGATATATCGATATATAAATTTTGCTTGAGACCCCGCTGAGTGGAAAAATAGAATTAATTTTAATTATTTCAAAGGTCTATGATTTTGCAAAGCATTCTGAATGATTCCAATGCATGTATCGGATAAAACCAGTCATTTCTCATAGTTCTCATTCTTACTTCTAACTCATACTTGGTCCATATCGAGGAATCCCCGTATGAACCTGGAAGAAGGAATAGCTAAAAAAATTAATGCTATATGGTCTTCCTACACTGTTCAATGTTCTAAAATGCACCAAAAAATCAAGCAAAACGGGAATTGTTAAAAGATCAATGATTTGTATTTAGTTACATTTATTAAACTTTAAAAGAGCTTAGTCGAGTCATGCCACATCTTAAAACAGGAACTTCATAATGTTATAATTTATAGATGTACATTTTTGTTAATGCCGTGAAGGGATTAACAGTAAACTCATCCACAGTCAGCCAAACTACGAGACCGATTTCAAATTACATAATAGACATCTAGAGAGATTTTTGATTCAATGCAAGTAATTACGCTTACTGCGTCGCCTCTATTTCTAAAGGGGAATAACTTTTCAGTGCACTTCAAATCTCATTCAGTTGATGAAAGTTATATTTTAGGTGATATTTTATTGCACCAGATATTACATTATATTTTTTTCCATTTTATATATTTCTTTCATTGCCAGAGACGACATAAAGTAAAAAATCAACGTCGATCAATTGTAAGGTTTGAATGGCTTTAGTGATGATGAGATTCAACATTGATACGACTGGATGAGTACAAACTGGATTAGTTTGATAACTGCAAGAAAAGAGCCATTTGTAGAAACAGGGTTTTTGACGTCAGCTGGTGAAAGGGAACGGCTCTACAACAATTGGTCTCCACCGCAAAAGGCTCTTGGTGGGTGCTATAAATCGACGAAGAGCATTATGGCTTGTAATTGTTTAAATAACTAGATGTCCGGAAACTTCAGCGATACAATGTCTGCATATATTACCCATAGTTTTCTCTTGTTGAATGATAGCGTATCATGAAGAGAAAAAAGCATATTAAATCAATTAAAATACATTATAACTTTTAATGTAACTTAAAATGATTTCCAATATTCAATTATTGGTATCCCTCACTCATCGTTCCTGCTCAGCATACTAAAATTCATTATAATAATACAAGAGTACATTACATGTTTGAAAGCATTGTTGTACAATCAGTAGATCTACCATTAGCAGTGTCTTACGTGTCTCTGTTTGGAAAGGTAAGATTGATGTTACATTTGAAATTGACATTTTTGAAACTTAAGTTCCTTTCAGCTTTTTCCAGTATGGCCCAAAATATGTCAAATCTGGAGATACAATGTTTAAATATTTATCGGAAGACTAAAGAGAGAGTTGCCTGGTAGTCACGGCAACGAAAGCTCTCCGGGCACGTTTAAACTGCGCACATTTTTTCAAAATAAATTATAAGAAAAAATAAATTGTGATACAGAAGTATATGTGAAAGATTACTCCCCTTCATCCGAGTGCCTGCTATGTTCCACCCTCCACTAATATGGTGAGAGACAGAAGGCTGAGCTGCTTACGACGTAGTAAGTTACGTAAGTTTTAAAACTTTCAAAAGCTAGGCGTCCCAAGACCGATTATTCGTCGATCATTCAGCTCTTAAATGGGCACTCGGAACAGTGCAATATATTATATTATGAGCAGGAAGAAAAAATGAATTTTTCCATTTTAGTAATTCAGGTCGTTATATCATATAAAAATCATGTCTTTTTGCATTTTCTCCCGCTTTCAGCCATCACCGTTCACGGGAATTTTTATAGGAAAGAAATTATACGTGCATATATCACGGGAGTCTAAAAAACTTGGAGTTGAAACACTTCAGTGCGTTAATGTTTCCAAATTTACTAGTATCAATGCTACACTTTTTAACAATATCAAAACGTTTATAATTTGAACTGTTTTAAAATTGATATTTGTGACACATGTCGAACATGACAGGTGCAGAAAACTACTGGGAAGACTTTCCAAAGCACTGCGTTAATTTTTCTGTCTTAAGTCTAAAAATTTCAGTAATCCTGCCAGTGGAGCTCAAATCTCTGGGCTCTCTGTCCTAAAGTGATGATGACGGTGAGAATTACAGTATTGTATTCCATAATAGCGTCTAATACCTTCTAGGAAGTGTCACTAGCACTGTATGAAATGAAAAAAAAACCTTGTAAAGATTGCAAATCATGCACTTCAAGCACTGACTTGAATCCTAAAAATACACTGATTGAATCACTGCAGATTTTTTCGGGGAGCCACAGAATAGTTAAATTTAGTTTTCTAAATGTTGTCGTGTCGAAGCGATTGAATTAAATTATTTCATAACACTTTACACTTATTTTATTCTTCTCAATTCTCATTCAGTCTCTCGTACTGTCATCAGAAAACCACCCTACAATCTCTCTCTCCAATACGTACATAGCAACCCCTTATGTGTGTTTTATTCCATGTTTACGATATTACGTCAATATCCCCCCCTAAAACACACATATTCTTTACAAATACCCAAAATTAACATCACCAGATAAATTAAAAGTGAACATAAATAACAGACAAATGCAAATCCATCACTTAGAGCAATCCGGTCTTCATAATCTCCTAGCTTCGTCTGAGGTTGTAGCGTGTCCTCTCGACATCCGACGACTTGGGTTTAACCATCTCCTCCATCGAATTGCCGCTCCCAACACCTCTTGTTCTCAGGGCCTGCTTCACCCTCTTCAGATCCGCTGCATGGATCTTCACTGGAGGAACAGTTTTAAGAGAGTATACCCCTTGGCCTAAACGTTGATCCACTTCAAACGGTCCAACCCACTTTTGAGCTAGACCCGCGTGGTATCCCTCCGCCTTGTTGCTCAGTGCATGATTTCGCCGCAAAACTAGCTCTCCTGATTCGAAGATACTCTCTTCTTGTACGTCCAGATCTTCTGCTTGTTTTAGTATCCGTCTTCTTGCCGTTTCACGTCTCTTGTTAACTTGCTTCTGGTGCTCTTCCCGCCATTCTTCGGAATGACCTACATGGTCTCCTTCTAGAGACGGTGATGGGATCTGCCAGTCGCCCGGTCTGTTGAGATGACGCCCAAGGAACAATTCGGCTGGTGAATACCCCATGATGCGATTCACCCTTTGACGCAAAGCAAATAGTGACTGGGGTAAGTATTGATCCCAAGTTTTATGTTGCTTGTCCAGTAGATGGACTCGCAGAACCCGCTTCAAGTCCTGGTTTCGTCGCTCCGTTGGATTTGCTCGGGGGTTGTAGGTAGGTGTGGTCCAGTATTCTACGCCCCAATCTGACAGCGTCTGTTGCCATAACCGTGACGTAAACTGGCTACCGCTGTCTGACAGCAAGCAACGTAGATACCCATAGCGACTGAAAATCTCAGTCCGAAGTAATGTCAAGATTCGTCCCGTCGTGGCCTCTGGAATGGCGAATTCTTCCACCCATCTTGTGAATAGGTCGGTCACTACCAGGATGTTGGTTTTGCCGCGTTATGTTCTGGGATATGGTCCCATTATGTCAAGCGCTACCAACTTCCAATGGTTGGCGTGGTCTCCTCCCACGCATACTAGTGTTGGCCTTCTGGTTTGATGGTTTAGTGTAGGCGCAGATGGAGCATGCCTGGATGTAACTTGCAATGTCCCGTCTCATGGAAACCCAGAAGAACCGCCGACGAATCGAATTATAGGTTTCTGCCGTCCCAGGATGGCCTGCCTCTGCGCCGTCATGGAATCTCTCCATAATCTGGTCGCTGTTAGCCCTGGGAATGACTATTACATTTGGTGAGTTTGAGATATGGGAGGAGTATATAAGCAGATTATTCTCAACTCGAAAACCTTTATAACACATCTTAAATTCGTTGGGCACACCCTGACTGCTATTGGTACCCCTTGTAATCCATTCTCGCATCTTCCTGCAGTTTTCATCGTTTTCTTGCCACTTTCTAATTTTATCGATGTCTATTTCACCTTTAATATTCATCACAACAGGGCCTTCAGTTTCAGTAATTGTTTGGGAAGGAATCTCTCTCTCCAGCATTTCGACTTCCCCAGGCATTGCATCACAAGTCGGATGTCTTGAGAGACTATCAGCTGCTTGATTCCTTTCTCCGCTAACATGGCGTACTTCAAAATCAAAATCTGCAAGCAATAAGGCCCAGCGCATCAGTTTTGATTAGGTACCAGACACACTATTGAGCCACTGTAGCGAATAATTATCCGTATATAGTCGGAACTTCCTTCCCTCTAAGTATCCACGGAATTTTCCGACTTCCCATAAAACTGCTAACACTTCCTTCTCCGCGGTACAATACCTTTTTTCGGTCGGCAAAAGTTTTCGGCTTACGTACTCGATGATATCTTTTCCATCCTTTTCCTTCTCGTGAAATAATACTGCCCCAAGCCCTGATTCGCTGGCATCGGTCTGTAAACAGAGTGTACGCTTAGGATCTAGGTATGCTAACCTGGGGGCACCACAGATGGCCTTTTTGATTTGCCTGAAAGCGTTCTCTTCCTTTTCAGTCCACTTGAAATGTTGACTCCCATTCAATAGATCTGTCAGTGGCGTTGCCGTTGTTTCAAAGTTTGGCACAAAACTTCTATACCATCCACACATCCCCAAAAACTGTCTTACTTGACGTTTCGTACGAGGCCTCTCCATCTCCTCTATAGCTTTGTTCTTCTCCGGCTGCCGTCCCAACCCTTCAGCTGTTAAAATTTGTGCCATGTATTCTACTTCCGGTGACATAAAATGACATTTCTTCAGCTGACAAGTCAATCCGTGTATATTTAACCTTTCCAAAACTCTAGCCAAATGTTGTAGATGCTCCGCCAAGTTTGAGCTGTAGACAAGGATATCATCCAAATATACCTGGCAAAATTCCCCAATGTAACCGGATAAGACTTCATCCATAAGTCGCACGAACGTTGATGGTGCATTCTTTAACCCTAATGGCATGACTTTGAATTGATAAAGACCTCGAGGAGTTGTGAATGCCGTCATGGGTCGGGAATCTTCTTCCACTTCGACTTGCCAATACCCAGAATTCAAATCCAAAGTGCTAAAGACCTTGGCGCCATTGACTTGATTCAGCAAGTTCCTAAGGTCTGGCATAAGGTATGCGTCTGTGATGGTTCTTCCGTTCAGTTTCCGAAAATCCACGCACAGCCGATACTCTCCATTTTTCTTTTTTGGAAGTACTATTGGAGAAGCCCACCCAGATGTTGATGGTTCAATTAGCCCTTGGTTTTCCATCTCTTGAATCGTGCTGATTACAAACTTCTTTTTGTCCGGATTAATTGGATTGGGCCTTTGCTTTATGGGTGTCTCATCCCTGCATGTTATTTTGTGTTTGACTGTAGTAGTATGCCCTATTTTTCCAGTTATTACCTCCGGGAACCCTCTTAGTAGCGTTATTAGTTTTTCCTCCTCCTCCTTTTCCAATGGACCAAAATTGATGTCGGCTGGTATTTCGTTTAAATGTGGAGAGGTTGTATGGCCCCTACTCTCCACCCACCCCAACCTGACACGGTGGTCTTTTCCAATGAATAACTCATTGACTGTATAATCAATAATAACTCCATACCTCGATAAGAAATCATTGCCCAAAATTAGATCCGGTATCAAATCTTCGATAATATAGACATGTAATTCAATATTCATTTTTGAACATTTGGCTTTCAATACAGTCTGGCCGTTGACATTGTAATATATGTCTTTCGCTGCTCCCCGTACATTTGTCAAATTGTCCGGCTTAGTTGGTGTGAGTAGCTTTGCAATATGTGTATTCACAAAAGAATGACTGGCTTGTGTGTCCAATAGAGCAGTGAATTGCTTACTCTGAATCTCAATGGCAATGGCTGGACGGAGATAGTCCGAATCACCAGTGATTTGCCCTATGTTGCGAGTCTTGTGCCAGGTTTGGTCACGCCTGTGGTTGGTGGCCGACTTTTGGAGGTAAGTGCGGTTCCCGGTACCATCTTCCTCCATCCAAGGATGTACCGGATTTAGTTTTCCTCCGAATTCGAGCTCCTATCTTTCAAGTGCCCAAACTTCCCACAAGTGTAACACTTCCTCGTCGTTCCCTCCCCCGAACCACCTTTCCCTTTGGCGTTGACTTCCTCTTCCAACTATTGCACAATTTCTCTCAAATCTTCAAATCTTGTGGGACGGGTTACCTTTACTAACGGTCTAATTTTATCATGTAGTAATTCTATTATAAAAGGAACAGATTCATCATGATTTTGTAATGGGTGAACTCTCTTGAACAACTGTTGTTTTTTAATTATAAATGCACTAGCTCTATGCCTGATGGTTGACTTTCCGTGAGAAGTTTTCTATTTATGGCAGCCTTCATTGTCTCTGAATCAAATCTCCGCAATATCTCTTTTTGAAAATCCGCCCAATGAAAATTTAATCCTTTGACGTCATTAAACCAGGTTGCTGCCGAACCTCTTAGCTGAAGAGATACAATGCGCACATAGATCTCCTCTAGATTCGTTCTGTTCAACATGGCCACACAAGTGTCAATGAATAACTTTGGGCATTCTTCCAACCTTCCATGGTACTCCGGTAAACAGTCTCTGATTACTTTCGGATCAATGGGTAAACATTCAAGTGGTGTTATTTTTCCATCATTTCGAGATTCCAGCTTTGTATTATAAATCACTTCCTGTAGTTTTGTGCCTAGCCTAAGTTCAATCGACGAAAAATCGGTCTTGGGACTCCTAGCTTAACTTACTACGTCGTAAGCAGCTCAGCCTGTAGATCTGTAGCATCACAGCAAATTATGATTTTAACTAATTAAGTTACCGAAGCTACTGAGCATAGGCAATATCTTAAATTTTACCCTCTAATATTGTGTAAAATAATAGTCGCGTAATAAGCGCATCAAAATTGTAAAAATTAGAAACAACCGCCCAACAAAAAAGTAAAAAAAGGTTAGTAATCTATTAAAACTCCGAAAGTGCCATAATTTTTATAAGTTTATTTATGGAGCTCTGCGATGGTGACCCCAAAGAACAAATACGCAACATTAAGTAATAAAGGATTTGGTGCGAGCAGGAGCCGACCCTTTTAAGACACATAGAAGGGCATTTGTGAAATTTTTGACAGGCATTAATGAAAATGGTATTTTCTGTGTAACGAAACGATAGTAAGCATCGAGAGTAAATGTCATAGATGAGGATGAAAAGAGTGGTATATTCTTGGTAATTCACTAAAACTAATCACCAGCGGCATCAGGGGGGGCTGCAGAGTAAGTAATATCAAAACGCTCGCCACGGGCACGAGCGGGATGGCGCAGGACTGTCATCATGCAATGGGGACGCAAAAAATGTGGAACGCTTCACGATTTTGCGTGTCATCCTTGCGCAGGGGCCATGCTAATCTTCTCTGTATCGTTCCAATTTTAGTATATGTACCGCCGAAGCGAGTACGGAAGACGGAGAGTGGCAAGTTCAGCTATATATACCTACTAGTCGGCGGAATAAAGTGTTCGCGAGAAGTAACTTTCAAGGTTTGAATTTTCAAAAATTGGAGCTTTTTCAAAAGTTTGTTGTGACCATTACGAGGATAAAATTAATTATCACCTGCCCTTATAACTTATTTACGCCGAATTTTGATGACTGTACAGTAAAATTGGATGTTTTCGTCCGACCACCCGCCACAACGGCTCAACAGAGACACGAGGACGGCAGCCACCCCGAACTCCGCGTGAGAGGAGCTACCTCGGGATGAGAACTCATTTTTCGGTAGTTCAAATTAATCATTTCGGAGTAATGCACAGTCCCTCCTATGTCCCCCGGAATCGCATCCCACTTTCTCTCAAAAGCAGTGGGATGTCTGTTGCGCTTCTCTATATCGCTCGGTTATCTCCGAAAAAGATATTCCGACGGCGAGGTAATCCCTTGGAAAACAAATATCTATTCTCATCTGCTGCGCAACGATTGGGACCTCGAGCGATCTATTTGCCATCCCCGTGATCTGCAATGCTATGTCAATATTTTGTGCGCAGAGGGCGTATTGTTATAGAAGCCGTAGGCGTATTGCGGTCGAATATTCTACGATTCTATGATTCAACGATTCCTCTTCTGGCGGAAATTTTTAAATTGAAGAGACTCGTAACCAGCTACATACAAAGTTGCCCATGCGCTACGTAAGTAGGTGTGTCATACGCATTCTTATATTTTTGTACGTGAGTCCTCTCTCAAGATTATTCGATAAAACGTCACGGGAATCTTAGGAAGAGATGGCAGAGGGAATGAAAGTAGGGGTGAGGACGATTATGTCAGTTAGGTGTAAGGTCGAATCCGAGCTACAGAGCCAGAAGACCAAAGGACTGCGAGTTAGAAGCTTCGAGGCTCGATGTGAAGGCTAGCGTACTGAGTTCCACCTCAATAAGACGGTGATACAGGGCCACCGAGCGTGAAAAAGGTAAAGGTCGGTATCCACAGTGCGAGGCTGCTCGCTGCGAATGCCTCGCGCAATCTGCCTCAGGGTGAGGCATACGCTCTTCAGCTAGTTTGTAACCACGAATGCTCACTGCGAGCACGCGAACCACCCGCATTCATAGTGAAGGCAGTCGATACAATATGTCTTTGATGTTTAGAAATGTGCAAGTTGCTGCCGCTGCTTTTATTGTGATGGCGACGATTATTGGAAAAAAACAACGGAAAATGCGACGTAATACGGAAAATACGACGTTGGTGGGTCAAAAAAATTTATCAAAATCGGTTAGAATATGGGAACAGACTCCTAGAAGACGTGAGGTTCGAAGAAGACGTGCCAAATTTCTTGCGAATGTCCAAGCAAGATTTTGAACATTTAATTACATTGATAGAGCCTGCCGTGAAAAAACGTGACACGTACATGCGAAGTGCTATTACCGTCAAGGAAAGATTAGCTCTTACTCTGAGATTCTTAGCTACTGGAGATTCATTTACAAGTTTGCAATACCTCTTTCGTATATCCAAACAACGAATATCTGTGATTGTTCCAGAAGTATGTGATGCACTGATTGAAGCCCTAAGGGACTACATAAAGGTAAGAAAACAATTTACTTCAAAATATCAATATATTGTAATGTTAAACAATGTAGCTTGCATATTACAACATGTCATTTTATTACATTTGTTCAGGATTTATGTTAGTCAGGTAGTGTAGTAAGGTGTCTTCTTGTTGTGGAGGCCTTGAATCAATTTCGGATTGAATAAGTAAAACATCGGAAGGTGGAGGAGCAGGAGTTGGAGGGTAACTACCTCGAGACGAAGTCAGTTGGCATCGAAGGCCTTCCTAGCACTAGGAGGACGGGAGTTTCGCGCTACCTAGAAGGACGGCTAGGGGTCATTTGACTCCAACTTCGTTATATCAATATAAAAGCCGTTATCTTCCCACAGACTGTTTTATAGCAGTATTATTCATATTCATTCTTTAACAACACATATAAGAATTAATTGTGGTATTCCAATTGTTAAAATACATAATTATCAATACTAAAAACAATGAATTAAATTACATTCAATGGCCAAGATTCAAATTTATAGTCACTCTAATCACGAAATTCCATTATTTTTACTTGATAAAAAAGATATACTTCAAAATTTCATATTGTGCATAATGTTTTTTCATACATTGCAATAAAAAATTGAAAAAATATTACTTAGTTGAACATTTCAGATAAATGGTTATTTTTTCGGCTCACTTTCCACAAAATATTTTTTTACACTGAACACATACACTTAATGATTTGTTTTGACAATTTGGAGATATTTGGCACCTTTTCCTCTTTTGTGCTCTTAGGGATGTGGCTAAAGTATTTGATGAAATTTATTTGTTTGAATCGAGCATGAAGGTGAGGGATCCGTCGGAAATGAGATCCCCAACACTTCTTCGACTAATTTTTGAATAAATTTCTTGCGACTCAGTTTACTATTCGTAGTTTCCCTATAGAGAACCCAGCTATTTATCGAGGCCAGATCAAGTATATTGAAAAATACTTGAACAAGCCTCCTCCTTGTAGCTGATCGTGTTGAATATTTCCGGGAAATACTGTCCATAACATCTACTCCCACTTTGTTTTTATTGTAAAAGAGGATGGTGTCTGGATTTCTTTTATTAGTGTCGGAAATCGTCATATTTGAGTGCATGGTACTTAGTAAAAAAAGCATTCTTCTTTTTTGCTTGGTAATTTGTGAGAGTATGGCCCTGAGTGTTTTTGTATACTCTAGTAGTGTAAATTTCATTATTCGTGCGGACAGGAGGAGGTAAGTCTCGCCTGTTTTTTCTTATGGTTCCGACAAGAGAAACTTTCCTTTTTTTCAAGTTTTCTGCCAGTTGAATTGATGAAAAAAAATTGTTTCGGGTAGCGTTTATGCCTGAATTCTTATAAGACTCAGTCAATCTCATTACAACGCATTCACCCAATACTTGATCTGATGGCTTCTCTTCATCTTTCCCACAATACGACGTAAGAATAAACATTAAAGCGGGCACTTTCCAATTTCTTGTTTTTGCTAATGACTTTGCCTGTAGATGTCTTGGAGGCAAGGATAAAACGCTTCTGAATGACACTATTCTATCACATAAATGCGTCTATAAGGTCCAGCATTCAATTTGTGTCATCATGCTGCCGAAACGCAAGCGAATATTTCGTTACTGAAACGGAACTCGAGGAGATATAGGAAATCCATCCTCTGCCCCTTCAATCGTTGCGTACAATTTTCTTCACCGTTCCGATAAATTCAGTGGCAAATTGAGTTGATTAGCAATGTGACTCTATCGATAATGGAGTTCGCTCGAGTTCATTTGCCCCTTTCCACTCTCGACAACAGACAGAACTCTTTTCTCCCTCGCCTTGCGAAAGGAGCATGAATCCCACCGAAGACGAATGACGATGACTGACGAATCGAGGACGAGATTAAAGTCATCGGGTCGTTCCCAAAGCGTTAGAAACGAGAGTCAGCCGCGTGATTTTCGACATGTTGATGACACCATGAGAGGTGATGTGCCGACCGAGGTGGTTTTCGGGAGATGTAGAAAAGCTATCATTTGCCCATCGAATTCTTTCAAGGACGACACCTAGTTCCTCAAAGAATCTGTTTCCATCCAACTCCTTACTAATCCTACAACTCTTTAATTCATCTGAATATTCTCTTTATTTGTCAACTCCTATCTCTTACGCCAGTGTCCTCGATGAAGGGATGTTAAACCCAGTTAGGGTTTCATCGGTGGCTCATGGGGAGAGTCCCATGTTTATGAGGTCGGAGGTGGTTGGGAGAGTTAGAAAACAGTCAATTGTCCACCGAATACGAATACGAACGAATAATGTCGTGATGGTTCTAGAAAAATGCCATGTGCTCTCGTGGAAACAATAAATGAGGCCATGAGTCTTGAACTGCTTATCTTGAGAGAAGACCAACAGCGGTTAACCTTTCTCCGAAAGGGGTCACCTCCGCTTCCGCTCTTAAGAAAAGAGGGAAACTCTATTCCTTTTTTCATCTATGACTGTTGAGTATACATACATTCATTATTGTACATGGATACGCGTGAGACGTGCATGCATTGTTGGTAGAAGTTGATAGCAACAATGGTCTCACTCCCCGGTAAGATGTCGTAGAAGCACCAGTCGTGTAATCTTTATAGGCAATAAAAAGCCTACGTGTTTTTGAATGGAAAGACTGCTTATTTATTTCCACAACCAATCCACACCTCAACATGGTAGCAGAATAAGTGGTTGTTGTACGTAAAAGTATCGTTTATTAGTGCCGTTATTCGTTTTTGAGTCTCGTCTACGAAGGAACATTCGGGATATAAAATGGCGAAGAACGAAGTTACAATACCCGTGTTTGACGGAGAAGATTATAGTATGTGGAAAAGACGAATGACGATGTTTTTGAGAATGAAAAAATGTGAAACTGTGATACAAAGAGCAAAGTTAAAGACGGATGAGAGTGATTGGGACGAAAATGATTTAAAAGCCATAAATTATATATACAGTGCGATATCGAACAAACAATTGGAATTTGTGTGTGATAAATCTACGGCGTATGAAATAATTAAGAAGTTTGACTGTTTATACTTAAAAGAGTCAACGGCATTACAAATTGTGTGCAGAAATAAGTTAGAAAAACTGAGACTAAAGGATTATAGTGATTCGGCAACATTTTTTAGTGATTTTGAAAAGTCGGTCAATGAGCTGAAAAATGCAGGTGCGAGTGTGTCTGAAAAAGAAAAATTAAATTATATGTTGAATACATTGCCTGAATCATATAGTTATATTGGTGATTTAATTGATATGTTAAAAGAGGAAGATCAAACTGCAGAATACGTGAAAAGTAAAATTCAAATGGCTGAGTTGAAGCATCATAAAGAGGAAGTTTTTGGAAGGAAATCCAATGCTTTCATGGCGGACAAAAACAAACAGGACCGAACATGCTTTCAATGTGGTGAAGTTGGTCATATACGGAGAGACTGCAAATTTGGCGGACCAGCAGCAAGCAGTAGAGGCGGTAGAGGCACTTGGCGATCATCACGAGCCCGGCAAGGAGCCGGAAGGGGAAATCACGTCAGAGGGCGTGGGAACCATGGGAACTACGGGAACTACTGCAATCAGCTGAGCGCGCATCACAACCACCAACAAGGACAGAAGCAGACAAGCCAACAAGTTCAGAAGAGTGGAGAAAAGAACGCATGGGTTACAACGGTTGCTCAACATGCTGCACATATTAATAATACTGAGATAAGTAATCTAGGTTACAATGAAATAAAGTGGCTTTTAGATAGTGGTTGTACAGACCACATAATTAATGATGAAAAATATTTTGAAAATTGCAAGTTACTTAAAGAGCCTGTAAATGTTTATCTGGGTGATAAGAGAGTTGTAAAAGCGACAAAAATTGGTAATGTCGTGAGTTACTTTGATGCTTTTGGAAAGAAAAACTTGGTTAATATGAAGAACGTATTTTATGTGAAAGATATGCAATCAAATTTAATTAGTTATAGTAAAATAACTGAAAATAATACAATTGTTTCAAAAGGCAAAATGACAAAAATTATTGATAATTATGGTAATGTAACGGCAGTGGCTTTGAAAGATAATGGTTTATATATTATGAAAAGTAAATTAAAATTTGCTGAATCTCTTGTAAGCAGTGCAAGTAAAAGTACTGAGAGTATGAGTCAAAAAGAAAAATGGCATCGTTTGTTGGGCCATGTAAATTTTAAATATTTAGATTCTTTGTGTAAAGAACAATTGTTGAAGGGTATTCCAAAGGAGCTTGAAAAAGAGTTTATGAAATGTAAAACGTGTATTGAAAATAAGATGCATAATATTCCTTTTGAAAATAATAGAGAAAAGGCTAAAGATATTTTGGAAATAGTTCATACTGATGTTTGTGGACCTTTTCAAACAACTGGTCTTAAAGGTGAAAAATATTTTGTTTCGTTTATTGATGATTATAGTAAAATTGCTAAAGTGTATATTATGAAATCAAAAGTAGAAGTTTTTGATTCCATTGTTCAATATGTAAATGAATGTGAAAATTTAACTGGAAAAAAGGTCAATTTTTTAAGATGTGATAACGGGAAAGAATATCTGAATGGTAATATTTATAGGTTTGCAAAAGAAAGAGGTATTGTTATTAATAACTGTCCTGCTTATGTGCATGAATTAAATGGGACTGCAGAACGTTTTAATAGAACTATAATGAATATGTCACGTTGTTTATTAGCAGAAGCAAATGTGCATAAAAGATATTGGCCTGAAATAGTCTGCGCGGCAACTTATTTAAAAAATCGTACTTTAGCTAATACTGTAGAAAGAAAAACGCCGTATGAAATATTTTTTGGAAAGAAACCGGATGTTTCAAATTTACGTTTATATGGCAGTAAAGTGTTTGTAAGAAAACCAGAACAAAAGAGAACCTCTAAATGGGACAAAAAGGCTGATATGGGAATCTTAATCGGTTACAGTGATGTTGGCTATAGAGTACTTTTGAATAATAGAGTCATTGTTGCTAGACATGTTAACATTATTGAAGAGAATGAAAATTGTATTGGTTTAAGTGAAGATGAATCTGATAATGAGAATAATGAAGTTGACGGAGATTCTGATAATGACTCATTGGATGAAAGCTTTGAAAGAACTGATGGAAATGTGACTGATAGTATTAAAAGGTCTGAACCTCAAAATGAACCTGAAATTCGTAGATCTCAAAGAAATAAAACTCCAAAGCGATTTGATGATTATTATGTATATAATAGTAGCATTTTTGCAAATATGTGTAGAACTGATGTTCCTTATACATTTGAGGAGGCGATGGAATCAAATGAAAGTAAATTATGGGTCAAAGCTATGGATAAAGAAATTGATTGTTTAAAGAAAAACAAAACTTGGCAATTAGTTGAAAATGCTAATAATAATAAAATCTTGGATGTAATATGGGTATATACAAAAAAGTCTGATGATACTTATAAGGCTAGATTAGTAGTAAGAGGCTTTCAGCAAACTGCTGAAATTAATGATGTGTACTCACCTGTGGTGAAAATGCAAACTTTAAAAGTTATCTTATCATATTGTTGTCAAATGAGTCTTTATATTGAACAAATGGATGTTGAGACTGCATTTTTAAATGGTAAGTTAAATTCTGAAGTATATGTTTGTCAACCAAAGGGTTTTGAGGATGGTACGAAAAAGGTTTGTAAATTAATAAAGGCATTATATGGTTTGAAAGAAAGTCCGAGGGTATGGTATGAATGTCTTGATAAATTTTTGATCAGTATAGGTTTTAAAAGAAGTAATCTTGATTTTTGCTTATATTCTCATGGAAAGGGAAAAGATACTATATACTTATTAATTTTTGTTGATGATTTATTAATATGTGGTAAAAATAAGGATGATATAAAGAGAATTAAAATTTTACTGTCAGAAAAATTTAAAATGAAGGATCTTGGTAAAATTAATGAATACCTTGGTATAAAAATTGAATATGAAGATGATATGTGTGAAATGAAATTGAGCCAAACAAAGTACATTGAATCCTTAACTAAAAGATATAACTTAGAAAACAGTAAGCTATATAATACACCTATGGAAGTAAGTCTGAAAATTGAAAAGTCTGATATTTGTGAAAGGAATGTTAACTATAGAAATTTAATTGGGGCCTTATTGTATATAAGTTCAGCTACAAGACCTGATATAAGTTTTAGTGTAAACTACTTAAGTAGATACCAAAATTGCTATAATGAAACGCATTACAAATATGCTTTAAGAATTTTAAAATATTTGTATTTGACCAAAGACTTAAAATTGACTTATAAAAGAAATGAAAATGTGAATATTATTGATTGTTATGTTGATGCCGATTGGGCTGGTGATCATTTGGATAGAAAGTCAACAACTGGTTATGTAGTGAGATTATTTGGTAACGTTGTAAATTGGAAATCAAGGAAACAAAGGTCAGTAACAAAAGCTTCTACATTTGCAGAGTATGTAGCATTGTCAGAAGCAGTGAGTGAATTGAAATTTGTAAGAGAATTGCTGAAAATATTTAATATTAAATTAATAAATCCAATTAATGTATTTGAAGATAATTCAGGTGTAATAAGTATAGCAAAGTATGGGAATTTTACGAAGAACTCTAAGCATATTGAAGTTCATTATCACTATGTACATGAGTGTGTTAAAGAAAATGTTATAAATATTGTAAAGATTAATACTGATGAAAATATTGCTGATATTTTCACAAAAGCATTGTGTAAGGAAAAGTTTGAAAAATTCAGATGTATGTTAAACTTAGAAATTTGAACTTGAAAGAATGAAATTGAATGAGATGTAAGTACAATATTAAATGTAAGGAGGCGTGTTGAGTATACATACATTCATTATTGTACATGGATACGCGTGAGACGTGCATGCATTGTTGGTAGAAGTTGATAGCAACAATGGTCTCACTCCCCGGTAAGATGTCGTAGAAGCACCAGTCGTGTAATCTTTATAGGCAATAAAAAGCCTACGTGTTTTCGAATGGAAAGACTGCTTATTTATTTCCACAACCAATCCACACCTCAACAATGACGAACTGATATTTTTCACTAACAAGACATAAATATCACGTGGAAGAAATTTCTACTGAAACATTTCTACCTTTTACTAGAAGCTTCAATGACCCCCGATTAACACAATCATTGGGGAAAAAACTGACTGGTAAGCGTCGGCAAAAGATCGGAGTAATCATTACTGGAGAAAATAGCTCGCGAATAAAAGCCAAGCTCGGTCGGCATAAAGATAAAGATTTTGAGAGAAGATGAGGTGGGTATGGAGCCCAGTGCTGCGTGGTAGCGCAGCTTTATTCCTGACGAAAGAGGGCAGCAAGAATGGATTGAAGTTGCCAAATGTAATAAAACTATAATTTCTCGAGATAGTGAAATCAATCAGTCGTACCGGGACGCTGCGAAAAGGTTTAAAAAAAAAATCACCCGTTATTCTGAGTCCTGAAATCATGACAATCGCCTGTTTTCATGTATTGGCAGATTAAAAGGCAATAGAAAAATAAATGAATATCAAATAACATTTAATTGATATGTATATTCTTGTGTCGCTCTTAAACACATCTTTTCTGAATTTCTCAAGTAAACTAAACCTAGCATATCGCCTCCGAATATCAAGCGGCTCCCAGCCTAATTTTATCTTAAAGCTGTGTAACGCCATATGCTTGCTCATGGCAGTTTTCAACAAGGCGTGCAACTTTTATCTTTATTTTATTTACTTTTTGGGTTTAATCTTTTTGTCTACCATCCCAAATTCTTGCGACGTATTCGAGGTGTGGCCGATGCAGTGAGAAGTAGCATCTCGCTTTTACGTGTACTTCCAAGGACTATCCTACGTTATGCTTGATTCATCCTAGTTTCGTCAATGCCGTGTCGCATATGTTTTGTATGTGTGTTCCCCACGATACGTCTGAAGTAATATAATTGCGAGATATTTGACTTTACCTGAAAACTTGACGTTTACTCCATCTACAGTGTATATATGGCACTCGTTTAACGACTTCCGCAAGAAGTGTACTGCGATGAAGATTTAATTCCTGCCTCCACTCCAGGCACCAAGATTGATCGTTGTTTAAGGCAGATGATAGAACTATTAAGTCCTCCGCCAGTTAAGACTCGAGAACACAGGTCATTTATATCAATAATGCATAAAAGAGAGCCACCCACGCTTCATTGTGGAAAACTGGATGTTTTACGGACCATATCAGAGCTAATACTGTCACAAACTACACTTTGTTTGCGATCGCTGAAAAAGTAACAAATCCTATTATTGCCTTCGCATGATTTAAATTGGTATAAGTATGAGTTTTTTTGTGAGGAACCTTGTCGAATGCTCTCTTGAAATCAAGGAATATAGCATCAACTTGCTTTTTCGATTCACCTGATTTTAGGATGTCATGAAATAAGTGCGCAAGCTGTGTTTCTCAGGATCTATCCTTTGGGGCGCCGTGCTGACTGCTTTTTAAGAAAGTTCAATTATCTACGAAGGTCATCATATTGCTAACAACAAATTGTTCCAGAATATTGCATTAAAGCGATGTTAACAATACATGCCGGTAATTTACTGGGTCAATTTTGTTTCCTTTTTTTTTTTAAATATTGTGTGATGTTGGTTATTTTTCAGCCTTGGGTACCTAGGATTCGGTTAATAATTTGCTATATACGATTACCGGGAATGGCTCAACCTGTGGTGCTACCTCATTTTTTTAACGTGAAGTAACATATATTTTTTTCGCGGCAATTTCCGTTGTTTTGTTTCACTAACTTTATAGATTATGTTCTCTCTAACTGTTACTAGGTTAGGTATAATGTGTGTGGGAACTAATCGGCTTCCATTGCAACTACTTTTACATTTATTAAGTTTGACTTCTCTTCCTCAATCCTTATGAGGTGTCCAAGCCATAGAAGATGTTCCACCGATCTTGAAAAAAGTTTCTAAAAATTTCCAAAAATTCAGTCAATAGCCGTTCAGTACAGATATTCACCAATTGATTTTGGAATACACGAGCAATATGTACATATATTAATCACTCGTTAACGGAAACCGCTCATATGCCGCCTACCAAAATGAAGCATAAAAATTGATTGTTGTCCATTAAAAAATAGATACGGTTCACTGCACATGGACCAGACTCTGTTTCGTTGGACCAGTTCCCTCCACAGCGGCTAAAATGCCATCGCCTCGTCTCGGAGGCCTTCCCTCAATGGACGCGCGCGTCAGGGCAATGCGATGACGGCACCGCAAGGGGCGGGCGACTCCTCGGGGTGTAACAGCGCCGCCCGCCGGTCTCCGAGAGTTTCGCGGAAGACGCGACGGTCAAGGGGGTGGGTCATTCAACCCATTCCAACGGCGTCCCGCCTGCGAAACTTTACTAAACAGAGGACGGGGGTGTTGTGGAAGGACACATGTCACGACAACAGGGTGAATATTGATCGAGGGAAGAAGACTCCCTAACCCCACTTCCAGACTGGAAATCGTCCCGCGATTGAGCAGCAAGCTCTCTCGTGTTGCCCTGGCTTCGTAGTTGGTTACTCTCTGCCACCCGCTCCTCCCCCTCCCCCTCAACGAATAATGACAATGGGCGGCCATGGAGACGGCTGTGACTGGGGAGTGGCCGAGGACGGCGGGGGGGGGGGGGGGTTGCGTGAAGGCTGCTTGAATGTATGTGCCCCCGCCAAAGGGGGGGGGGGGAGCTAGGGGTCTAAGCGTCCTATCCGTACTATATACGCTCGTGGGGGTCGGAGAGTAAGCTTGCGGGGGGGGGGGGTTCGATGAGGGAAGGGGGGAGGGTGGTTTTCGGCTGAAGGCGCACGAGGGCGGCGAGAGTGTGCACGGAAGTGCTTTACCTACCCTCCGCCAGGTGGCAGGGCGGCGGCCTCCGCCGGCTCTTCTCCAGGGAGGGGAGAGGGGCAGTGTTTGCTCCCCTTCTCCACCCACCGACATCTCCCTCCCCGCGGCGCCCTCCGCCGCTCAGCCAGCCAAGCCAGTCAGTCCGTGGTGCGCCGTGTTTTCGGCGAGTGCGACCGACGCCACCGCCCGTCGACGTCCCGCTCGCGCTCACCGAACGCGCGCTTGTCTCTCCATTCAAACCTCTGGAGTTGCTGTTCTTTTTTTTTCGACCACTCAACCCATCGTGAAAACTCTCACTCCTCGGGAAGGGGAAGGAAGGAATAAACTAAAAGTTTTGGATTGTAAAGATCAAAGAGGAGAGGAAGAAGCGAAGAACAAAGGGAGGAAGTGTTTCGTTCCGATTGGGGGAGTTCGGCGTGGTGTCCCTGCACACTCCACCACATCTCCACGCTTCTTCGGAGAGAGGAGGAGGATTCGGAGGCCGGTGGAGGATTCGGTGGAGGGGATTGCATTTCTGGAGGTGAGTGCGAAAAGGGACTAATTGACGCGGAGTGTGGTCAAGAGGAGATGGGCTTTTAAAACCACGGGACGCTCAAAGCTGGCGTCGCTACTTCAGCCCTGCACAAAGTGGGATGAGAAAATAAGAGTGATAGTCAAGCATAGAGGAAAGAAGCCTTGAGTTTCTACAGAGTAAGATTGCCGATGGTCCATAGGGAAGAGTTATATGTCACTGGACAGGACTAGTCTTCAAAGAATCCATTTAAACTATCAAAGATTGCAACATCCACCGTGAAAGCGAAGATTCACATGACCTTGTTTTTGAGAGACTTACATTTACTTTCTTCGACTGCGATCGGTAAAAGCGGAATATGCCTCCTGTAGTGTTTTGAGAAGTTTTCGACTTCGCTGAATTATATAATGTGGTACACCAGGAATATACCAAAATTGTGCCAAGTATCACGAAACCGTTGCCACTCATATTTAAGTATTTCCATTTATGTGAAGTTTCTTTATTATTTAATGAAGTTGGACCTTGATCTCAGGCCATACTTATTTCAGAGGATTTTGCCTCTCGCATTTCGTCCAATGATAACTTTTGCGAATAAACGGGCCTCTCAGTCGTTTAATATATCGGCAGAGATCAGGTGTGTGCCTTTGGGGGATGAGGAAGGGAGTCAGACACCCAAACAATCCCTTTCTCCTTCTACAATGCCCACCCTCTCCGTCGCTTTAGAACGCGGAGGCAGATTTTCGGCATCGGGAGGAGAAGAAGAAAGTTTTCTTCAAGATATAAGACGCGTGGGGGAGAGGTTCTTTTTCCAGTTGGTACGTGATCTGCTTGACTTGTCTTGTCTTTCCAAACTCTTCCTCCTAAAATATTATTGCCAGGTCGCACGTATTTCCACAATCGACTGTCTGCAGTTTATTTAATTGATGAATTAAAAGCTGACAAGTTGACTGACCCTAATCCTCTGGTACATCGGTTGATCGCAGGTAATCATGTTTGCTAACAAGGTGGAATTTATTTAGTTATTATTTTTTCTCTTGATTAAACATAAACCTTTAAATTTTGTTTTACTTCGCTTAGATTTTATTTTTTCTAAATAAAGGAAAATATTTTCGATTCACACCTTGGCCAGTTTTTATCTTGAAACCTGTTATTATTAGAGTAATGGGGAATGTTTTAAAACCCATGGTGAGATGACAGTTTTAATTGTGGGTTCCAGGTATGTAACACAAACCTTGTTCATACGTACTTCGAATTATAACTCGGCAAAGCTAAGTTAAGCAAACAATATCATATGGTTCTTACCTCAATGGGTCGTTCCTAATTGCCGTAACGATTTAAATTTCAATCTCATTCACGGAAAACTTTTTATGAGTTTCAGATATTTTTAAGGGTATGAATTTTGCACCAGTCCGTAAAGGATGGGATTTGGAGGGTTGCGGGGATCATGGGTTATTCCGTCAATATGTGTTCGTACTTTTCGATCAGTCTCAGCTGTCATGTGACATGGGTTGTACTAAGAATAAAACACAATACCTAATAACTTCAGTTTCTCAACAATATTTCGTCATATGAGTCTGGGCTATATTCCACTGGCTGCCATGTAAGCCATAATGAAGACACAAAAATTTTACCTGCCCCGGCAGCAGCTACGAACGTACACTGATAGGTGTGCTTTAAACTATTGTCAAGCCTCTGTGCTTGGAATTGGAAAAGACGAGCTATTCATCGCTGTTGTAAGAAAATTTGAGTTTTCCCAATCTTTTTGTCTCCGAAAGTTATAATTTTTTATTTTTGTTCAAAAAATGATTTGCATCTGTCTAGAGTACCCGTTCGAATCTTGGCAGTCTTGACAGACACTTTGATGGAACCAATTTTCAGTGCCATGCTGAAGACGCTTCAGTACTCTGGTCATCGGGTGAGACTCCTTGAGGCCTAGAACAAGGGTATAGTAAATGCCAATTATGTTTACCACCCCTCACTCTCTACTCCCGCAATAATAATCATCACTCCTAACCTTTCGACAAATGATGGCCCAAATGACTCAATTATTCGGCTACTCCATCATAGGGATTGGTAAACGTTGCCCCGCGCTACTAAATTCCTCTCCAACCAACTCACTGCAACATACTTTGATATAATATTATACTTTCTCGGGTGAATGAAGGAATCAGTGAAATGGAAACTGTATGACATAACAAAACTATTTGTTATGCATAGTCGTGTTAACGTTCATTACACCGCTTTCATTGAAATTATCGTTCCTCAATTCTGCGTCAGAGATTCTCTACCATTGACGCTTACTTGATATCCTCTTTAAATACCTTACGAGTATAGATGTATCACTCTTGTGTCATCTGCAGTGATGTGGTTTATGTTTCCATTTTAATTTTGGCTGCAGTGATGATTAATGGTCGCCGCGGCTGATTCCAGGGCCGTGCGTCGCAAGGTTTAAGCCCGAGGGCGTCTCTTTGGTCCTATAACCTCCTCAATAAGCCGATAAACCGCGGATCGGCTCCGCTTGGGAAGTTTTAAGCATACGGTTAATGGCTAATATCTTTTAGTTTATAGAAGCCTCGTGAAATAATGATGTTTAACAGTTTAAAAAGCTCCTCGTAAAAACCAATTCATAATTTTTTCAAACGGAAATTATAAAAATCAGTGTAATTAGTTAAGTGATGAGACTTAATGATCACCCAGGGGATACAGTTTGGAAATGAACAATTAGCAAAATTATTTTCATGATTTCGTCATTATTGGGCTAATTATAACTAGCAAACGATGACTTTTGGATAATACCGACTTTTATTTCTCACGTGTGGTATTCTTGCGTTGAGAATTCATTTCCTATCACTCTCTTATCAAGTAACAAACTCATCCTAATCATAGGAATTATTCGTGTGCTCCAGAGGATTAATAGAGTGACCGGTCGAATTTTAACTACAACTATTACCTTTATCTTTTCTATCTCTCAGATATAGCTTTCATAGAGTGACATTGAGTAATAGAGAAACATGGTTATTACAACTCTGAAATAAAAATTATCATGACATTTAATTTTTCGTGGCCTCTGATTGGATAAGATTAGATTACATTCATTTTGACATCGATTGCATAATTGAGTGAACTATTTTGACAAATTTTTCAATCATTGCGTCAATTCAAATGATGCGATGCGCAGTCACGCGTACTTGTACAAAGATGTACGCCAAATAGGGCATAATTCGCAAAGTAAAAAATCATTTGACTTGACCGATATCCGAACCCGGATTTCCCAATTGTCGATCAGGTGTGTTAGCCGCTAAGTCCGCCAAGCCATTTCAAAGTAAATTCTTGAGTATTTCTTCTAAATGAATTGTGAAATGGGTGTTAGTAACTCGTTGCTGTTTCCGTCATTGAGGGGAACCAATATTCAACTACTCTCAAATTAAAGCGGTTCATTAAAATCTATCAGTTCTCTAAAATTACGAAAAATGTATTTCGAATATCCTAACCTAGCAAACGCTAATTAGTTTCTCTCCATCTGTAAACATTTCTCAGGTCTCCTTTCAAAAAATGATAATGGCTGTAATTTTTCTTTTAAACCGGCAAACTGCGTCGTCCGTGAAAGCTGCAAATCTCTCTCAGAAACGGAGCATTCTCTGCTACTGCCAAATTTATTTCTCAAGAGTGCAGAGACTCAAGCGGCGGCAACTGAACTAGTTAGATGGGCCAGGTGTCTTTTAATAGTAAGTTTTAAATCCTTTAAAAGTGAGTAATCATGAGAATGATGGGGAAGTGAGCTAAAATTGATGCACATGTCTATGGACATGTATATGGACAAGTTGACAATAGCAACAAGCGATCAATGAAAGACAAATCAAATCTAGATTATAAAACCCTAAAAAATCGATAATAAACTTAATAATTGGGATTTCTTGAATGTAATTGCTATAGTTTCATCAATTGTATTTTTTCACCCACGTATTTCTCGGCGATAGAAGGCATTATTCTTTGTTAACCGTTTCCCCAGAATACATTGAACTCTATTGTGAACTATTTTAGTGAAATTCATCCACTGTTGATCATATACTTTTAGCTGTCCCGTATCAATTCGTTGTTGAATATTTGAGATGCACTAGCTGGTACTGGATAAATACAAACCTTAGTATGCAATAATTTATGCAAATGGCGCCTAAGTTTTTAATTAGGACACCTTAATCCTCCTCTTACGTCTTTTAGCATGGACGTGTTATATCAAGTCTATTGGTCTCAGTGCATATTGCGAAATAAAAGAAAACTCGCCCAAAAAAACGAGATTTAACGAGATACAAAACCGCTGTACTAGGGTCGGTTGAACTCCTCGCGTAAAATTCTAAATTTATTTCCCGGTGGTGAATTTCGTCGGAGATAACGCATTTTTTAATTGTGTTCCAGGATGGAACTGGTGTTTGGGCACTGAGTGAGTGAAATTATAATTTTACCGACGGCACTGGAAAAAAAAGCACGGAGGACGTTGGAAAAAAAAGAACAAGCTCGCGGCGCTGTGTTAACACGAGGGCCATCGTGTGCGACCAGCGCGGACGTAGCGAGGCCCGTAAATAAAAAGGGACGGAAACGCTCGGATTTTCTCCCTCGGAAGCATCCTGCTTTGCATATCATTCTCTTTTTCTTAGTCGCGACATGATGGCGTGTTTTGATGAAGTACGCGAGTAAGGTCATGATTTTTTCCGTTCCTTAGAAGGAAGAAAGTATTCTGCAAAGTCAAAATCTATTGCTACTAATCCTGCGTTAGTTTTCTTGATTGCTGGATGATTTTCCACGGAATTCTGACGAGTACTTGCGAGTGACGGAGTACTTGCTGCATATGGAAATTATTTTGCGAGATCAACATTTTACGCAGCCTGTAACTTCAATATTTTATAACCGCGCCAGCTGCGAAGGGAAATAATTTTGCGAGGTCAATATTTTTTAGTATGTAATTTCAAGGTTTAATTGCCGCACAAGTGGGTCGGAGTTAAATAATTTCCAGCAGCAATTCAACACGATACTCGTATCCAACTGTCACGTTTGATGTTTCAGGACTAGTTCTTAGATTTTTTATTATTTTAAAAGATTTGTTTAATTGCTTTTTTTGTTTGGTTGGTAGTGAGAGGTTTGCTTATGGATGAGAGGAGAGGGTTAAATTGGAATGATTTAGACGGAGGTGACATGTGCTACGGACTCTCGTAAGAGAGTTACTCGATATTGTGAAGAGAATAAAGAAGTTGTTGCAAAGAGGATTGATGAACTTATTTAAATTTTTCACAAGTCACATACTAATGTCCTAAAATGCGAATAGTGCTAAGTTTTAAATTGCCTTACGAGGTTCGCCGTGAGGAATTTCGTCCTTTGAGTGATGAGATGCCGTTGCGCTTCGCACCGTTCAACATGGGAAAATTCTAGGGAGCTTTATAATACTCCTTGAGAGAGTGAGTGGAAATAACCAACGAATGCTGTCAAGAAACATTTCTAAAACTTGGGACCACTGTCGTTAAACCTACTCTGTTATTTGCATTCTATTCGCACTGGAAAGTGATAAAGTTGAAAAAAAAGTGACAAATATTTGTACAGTGATGATTACAGTCATAACTGAATATCCAGTCATCAAATTTTAAGCTATCCGGAACTAGCCACGGAGTTTCTGTGGAAATTCGCACATCCAGTCATCAGTAAAATTTATAGTGGCGAGCGTCAAAGACGGTGAAATAGAAAACAATAGTTTTGGATATAAAGAGTTATTCGCCACGGCCTCAATACATGTTCAGAGGTCTCCAGTCAAGTTGTCAAAGAGCGCATAACACAATTTCTGCACTAAGCGAATGTCTGGCATTGGCCGAGCTGCAGTTAATCTGATGAATACGTTTGGTTCATATAGTAATTAAGGTTTATAAAATGTATGATTTCCGTCTCCTTCCTCAGTGAGTTTAATATTTAATGAATCACTTGCAGCGAGCTAATAATTCTATATTCTCAAAAATATTGTGGTTTACATTCAAGTTAGAAGGATAATTTTCATTCGGGCTGAGCGGAATAAAACAAGGTAACAGTGAGGCAAAATTTACTGGCCAGAAGGGGATTGTTCCCCCTTCTACTCTTGCTTCACTGCATAACGCAATTAATAACCACGTTGTATTTGTCCGCGAGTCTTTTACATGTTGACAGGAAAAAATTTCTGGTTATGCATAGAAGTGAAACGCAAAAATTCAAAATGATTGAGAAAAACTCCGTCATCGAACTTATTTCGGCTAGGTTATTTTGCTTTTATGCTTTTGAAGGTACGGGCAAAGGATCTAATCCGACGCGTCATGTTGTCACAATGTGGTATTTCAGCGGAGAGAATGAGGTTGAAGAAACTCGGTTCTTTTACCATTAACGTAGAGTCAACTTGTATTACATGATTCCGGAATTTTATAAATTTGGATAAGATATCTTTTGAAGGCGCTATATTCACCTGCGGACGCACGTGACAATTCAGTTTGTATTTCCAAATGATATCGAAGCGTCGGGAGATAATGTACTTCAAAGGAAAAAAATACATATTTGGCAAGTGATGGAAACACCTCGTTGATTGGCGATACAACATTATCTAAAATAATAAATATCATAGTTTACAGCTTTCTGTGACGTGATTAAATCTGGACATACTGCATTCATTTTTTGTAATTCCATTGCTATGACGAGAAGTAGTTGCTCAGAGATATTGGGTGTTTCCTAATCGAGATGTAACTATTGCGTGGCTATTGCTTTAATTGAAAGTATCATAAATGTTTATCGTTGCATAGTAAAGCCGCTGCGTGGCCACTATCTTCCCGTTAGACATTTCACGGGCATTTCAATAAGTATCATATAAAAAAGTCAATAAATAAAATGGAAATATTTTAAGATCCTCTACTTCGAGATTGGAGGGGAGGACGAAAGCTTCATTGAAAGTAAATACACAGAATTAATTATTGAATATCTTTCTGAATATAAGAGCTCAAACGGCCACGAAAACTCGAACTTCTGCAGTGCTGACCTCGCACGAGATATTGGAAGATTTTTCTGATTCTAAATTGTTGTTTTTTTTTCATTTGTGGGTCCATTTCCTACCTCAGACCATCTCACTGCTTCCTTTTCCCAGCAAATGGAAGGGGATGTTCAATTTTTTTTATTTTAATTTGGTCTTCCCTATTGAACAATATGCAAATTTTCAATGATGAAAATTTGTAACCGGCACGAATTTGCGACTGGCGCAATTGTGTCTGCGTTCTACCCCTTTCCAGCCTCACTTCTTCATTCCCCCCTCCCTCCCACTGCTGCTCCGTCGCGAGGCACGCGCTGCGAGGGCACGTCTCGGTCACAAGGTGGACAGATGAACTCACGCGCGTGGGCGATCGTGCGTGCTCGTCCGATGCGACGGCGCGAGATAGCCATCTCCTCCCACCCCCCTACCTCCCGCCCTCCCCCGTCCTCACAATCCCCCCGTATCATCAGCAGATATAATATTACACTGCCCTCCCGAGCACGGTGGGGGGATGTGGGAGGGACACAGGGATAACCTTACGCGAAAAATTTAGCCACCAGCCTTGCGCTTTGGCCATGTTCTGACTATGAAAACATCGCCTTCTTCCCATTAACTCCGTGTATTTTCGCGGTGCAATGATTATCGAATACGGGACCCAGGAGCTAATATAACACGCGAAATGTATTTATATATTAATATTAACCTTTTTACCTAAAATTAATGGTTGCTTTGATTCTTCAATTCACGATAGTTCGTAGCAATAGAGAAAATAACATATGCCCTACAACATCGTCTGCTATGATGCAATTGGAAACCTAATACTTCCGTATAAACTCCCATTTCCCATGAATACTACATGCAAGTGTCGTTGGGGAAACTCCTGTGTATAAATGACAGTTTCAAAGGTTATATTTGTCTCCGTTTATCACAAATTTACGTAATGACGTATGTCAGAAATTCCTTAAAGATCGTCTGCTACGATGTCGAATAAAACCGAATACCCAGTGATCGTATCCATTACGCATTCCAAATAGTTTCAATCGTCATCATAGAATTTTCTGGGTGCAAATGTTTTTCCTTTTTCTTCAATAGTCCTCAATTTATTACATATGAATGTAATAATGGATATCACAAATGCATACAATTTCGTCTTCTCCAATGCTAATTGTGAGCATGGCCTGACGAAAAGAGGCCAAGAACACGGATGGCTACTAGTTAGCCATCACATTGGATCATAGTTCATCATAAGTAACTACTCGGACCTGTGATTACAGATGATAAATATAATAATGAAATGCAAAAGTTGCCCAAAACATGTAGTGCACTCCCTGCGAAAAGAACTCAACGGCAAATGGGCAACATTTTTTATTAGCACACCTTCAACACCTAGGAACTTTGGAAAAGACCATAATATTAGTAGCTGTTTAGATGCCTTATTTATTCTGTTTCGGCAGCCAAACGCAGAGCACGATGTCATTTTTCACGCACAGATGGCCGCTCGCGGCACTCGCCTTATTTCCCCAATTTACAATATAAAACGCGAGACTACGGCACTTGTGTTGATTTTGGTGGCAGCCACAAACACGTTTTCTCGCTAATATCCTCGATGGGCTCAATACGTCCACAACTGAGCCATAACACAGCCACGAAAGTCACCAGATTTCAATGCTTTTACATAGGATCACCCAATGTTTTCATAATCACTACCTGGCTAAATGCGCATAATTCGGTTTCAATTCTCGCCGCCGGAGAGAGCTTCAAGGCTACCCCTGTGAGAAGGGGTCACAGAGGGCGGCTCGCGTTACCCCACCTCCCTGCAGAACCTCATCACCTTCATCTCCTTATCCTGCCCACCTCGGCAATAATTTTTTGCCCAAGCTTTTCCTATGCTGGCATAACGGTAACTTCCAGCGAGCAAGGGTCGCGAAATCTGACCCTTGGAAACAATATACGTTCTCAGATGTAAGCACTATTTTCGGAGGCACCACGAATAGCTACGTAGGTTATGTATTTTGTAGAGGATACGTCCAGAGAGAGGGTGCTTCATCTTTAAAAGGTTTTCATGAGCATTTACCCTTCTTATTCCTCGCGTAAGAAGTAAATATAATGAGAACAAGGAAGGCACTTTCATGTTGTGGATATTTTATCTCAACCATTAAGAGTTACTCAATCAAGGAAACCATGGATTATGGATAAAGATACATACATACATACATACCAAACACTCCGTTCCCTTCCGGAGTAGGCACGGTTACACAGTTTCACTCATAAATACATATTTGTACACCTAACTCTGCTTCAATAATTTCCTCCATACTGACCTATCCTTGCAAACCTCTTTTGCCTCATTTACCCCCATACACTGTTCATTACACGCCCTTCTGTTTTTAAGACTCCTAATATTCCTCATCCTAAGAATTTCCTCAACCACATTTAACCACAACTTTCTCGGCCTACCTCTCCCTCTTGCACCATTTACTTCACTCTTATATATCTGTTTCGTTACTCGACTCTCATCCATTCTCTCAACATGGCCAAACCAACGAAGCACACTCCTTTCATATATGTCCATTACTGGAGCATCTAACCCACATTCATTAATTACCCACTCATTCCTGACCTTATCCATCCTACTTTTTCCGCAAACACTCCTCAGATAACTCATACCAACGGCGTTTAGTCTAATCTTATGCCTATCCTGACATACCCATGTTTCACTACCATACCAGAAAGTGGGGAGAAGTACACTTTTGTACGTGGCGATTTTCGCTTCCTTAGACAGGCACTCATTCCTTGATATGCTCCACATGCTACCCTACCACTTTCCTTCCAGCATTCGCACGTCTCTTTATCTCCTCATCTATCCGTCCATCTTTCGTAATCTCATGGTAGTCCTTTCAGATGGGATCCTAATTTGAGTAGAATAGTGAAAGCGGGCCTAGGGTATTACTATGCTTTGGTTTCTCTTGTGGCAAACTTGTGGAAAAAAGCAAAAATTAACCGGTAGAGCGCCGTAACCGTTACAGGGAAGGCTGCACGTGGTACGGGTACTGCAAAGGCTGGTAACCTTGCATACTCTTTTACAACTTACTCATAACAGTCACAGAGTAAGATGGATAAAGATTGGTGAAAAATAAATGAATGATGACGGAAAGTAGCAATAGATAAATGATTTATTTCCTTCATGACATTACGATCACAGGGGGTAATTTTCATTATCACTCAGTAAACTTACGTTTACATGCAAGGCAAAATGCAGTTTTATTTCAACCGAAAACAGTGGATTATCGTCTCATTAACGTGTTAGAAAATTAGGCACCGTATCATTTCCGCAGGTGCCGGAGAGAACATCATGGGTACGTGCCGAAGTGACTCCTCTGTCTAACAGAACATCAAAATATCATTTCAACTGCTCGACAATCGATTCCACCGAACCAATTGTGATTTTTCGTTGGCGATGGGAAAGCTTTCCGCTGCCTGGAAGCTTGCCAGACAATTAACTTCCGCGTGTCAATTTACGCTCGCACGACATCGGATATCCTCCACCTGTGTGTGTGCGTTAACAAACAAAGCCGTTCATGTAATTAGGCCCCTCTTAGGCAAAGAAATATCAGTATCTGGGAACGAGGTATTCCTTTTCGCCTTTATTCACTGAATCATCTTTCCTGCATTAACTTTCTCTCATTACAGGCCATTCTCTATTACCGCCGACACAAATGGAGAGATGGTTTCATCATGCGGCTGCGGACCCTTAATGGAGGATGGTTAAATGACGGACCCAAATGTTTGAATTCATCATTTGATACCTCTCTCACTGTCACTTTTTTCTCCGTTAATTTACGATTCCTCACCCACAACGCTCACCTGAGGGTAATTGCGTTTTTTAATGAGGCTTTCGCAAGTCGTATGCACAATTTCAGGGATATTAGTTATTGATAGTCATAAATTAGTTTTTTAAATTTCTTATGTATTTCATACTCTTTATAAAAACCTATACGTATTTCAAAACAAGTATTTTATTCCAAGCGAGGCAGAAGTCTACCATCACCCAGCATTGAGGGCAAAAAATCTAACATTAACGGAAATTCTAGTTCACTAAAAATATTTAACTGATTGCGAGTCCGATTTAATGGAATACAGCTAGATCAAATTAAAGAAATCAAAGCTAAAACAATTTCGTTTGCAGTGTATGTTGAACATTCCTTAGTAGGAGGTGAACAGCCATTAGATAAGCCAAAGAAAAAACATACCATAGTTAATTTTAGAAATGAATCAGGGAAGTGGTCTAAAGATATATTAAATACATATTTACACTCACGCTATCATTCGAAATCCGAACAACTCAAATGAGTTTCGCGGAAATTTTGGCGAGAATATATTTCCATATGGCGTCTGTCAAATTCGAGGGTCAAAGAACAGGAGTGATGGGAGTCACGACTTTCATGTAAATCGATAAAGCATACCCTACCGGTGAAGGCTTATTCTAAGAAAAGTGAAGTAGCGTGAATTCGAGGAAGCAAACCGTCATTAAGACCATTTAAGGGAAAGTTTGTTGCTCACCAGCGATCGCAGCGCGATTACGTGTCACGTTTAAATTGGTCCTTCGTGTAACATGGCGACTTTTCTTTAAAGCGCATCTTGTCTTTCCAGCGTATATGTCTGCCCAATTATTCCCAACATGAGAGATGGCTATCACGTCAACAAAAAAGCTACTTTTCCGAACACCTGTTCGTGTACCTCCTAGTAAAATAAGTTTTAATAGTTTTTCCCCCTAAAGGCCCCCTTTCATAACTCTGAAACTGGCTTGCGTGCTAAGATTCCGTTTTGATGTAAAATAGTTTGTCAAGAGAACGCGACGTACGCGAAATGAGGTGTTTTTGTAGCTCTCATTCTGTCCCCAGTCCGTACCTATTGATCTTACACACTCTCAGCTTAGGAAAAAATTAACATTTTTTTAGGAGCTGTTGGAAGAAACGCATAAAAAGTAATCGGGTAGTTTTCCAAGGTGTGCCACGGTCTTTTTTACTGTGGTCAGGACTTCAATCAGTTTCTCGTCGGAGGAGATGGCGACGGGAAATTTGACTTGCCTTTTCTGTCCGTGTAAGTTAACAGATGATATATTTAGAATTTATGTCGTTGATCGAATAGAATAATTGATGAAACCATAAGAAATGAATCTACTTTCGGTTTGTCGCTTTTTGAAAAAAATAAGTCGCCTTTTTAATATTTCGTCATTGAAAGATTTTATTCACAAAAACAACTTCTAGTCACAGAAACTGCCTTCATGGCATTTAAATTCTCTGTTTTTTCTGTGTGTAGTGATTACAAATAATTAAACTTGCTGTAAAATTAATCACCAATTCAATACAAATTTGAGTACAATCAAGTTTATAGACATCAGAACTTCAAAAGATTGCTGCGAGATGTGTTTCAAATGGTTTTTTCAACATATTATTACGATCGAGTATATTGAAAAGACACATCAAATACAAATCAAAGCATGTGTTAAATTCAGTAAATTAAATTGTGACACGATAATGTGAGGTATGTTTCATTAAATTTAATTCAAATTGAAATAATCATATTTTTTCCATAAAAATTTAAAAGCATTGTGTACATATTTGGAATAGTAATCTATGGCGGGGAAATGAGATAAAAAATGCTACACCTATGCTTTTATCATCAGTGATCGGCAGCCTGAAATCTCTGACGAATGTAAAGGCCAAGGTGAGATAATAGATTGAATTTGAAAATATAGACCTCCATTTAGTTATACATTTCTTGCTTTTTCACTTTCTCACTCATGGATCCTTTCCTTTTCTTTTTTATGGTTCACTAGCATTGGAAAGAAGTGACTTGCTTGAGCTTTAAGCTCGATATACTGCCGAAAAGGCTTTTTTCTTTACCTGGGTCAATTTCCATAGATGAACTCGACGATTTTTCACAGTGATATTATAAGATATAATACTCGTCGGGATCGCAACGACCGTCCATCAGAATCATCCGGGAAAGCAAAAAAATATTTTGAAAGATGAGGACTCAATGCAGCTTGTTTGCAGAAAAAAAGATATGGTGAAGTTGAGCATAAAAACATTGGACAGCGTGGAAAGCCTGATGGAATTTTCTTACAGGTACTGAAGAATTTGAAGCCTCTCCGTCTTCCTTTCTGATTTTGCATGACACTTCCATACAAATGAGATTGGTTACTTAAGTTGCCCTAATTATTCCATTGAAGTTTCACTCCGTTAACAATTTCACTATTTGCGCCGCTCGCAACTTCCTGCAGTGGTGTGAAGTTCTCTCCGACCGGAGTCGTCGTCTCACTCGCTCTCATTTATCGCCCATACCATCTGGCCATCCATCGGCACCTTCCGTGCCTAAGCAAACACGTAAACCCGTTCCGCAAAGACCCTTTTCGTTCCGCCCCACCCCTTACATCCCGCAATGATCCGGCCGCAAATGATCCGCGAGTTGAAGACCCCTTTTACATCCACAGGCCCGCACCCGCTCTAACCCACCCACTTGCAGCCGCCCGTGCATCGCATCGCATCGAAGGGTGCGGCACGAAGAGGCGGCCGCAAGTGGTGCAGGGGGGGCGGAATAATAAAAACTATTATTTTGTTCCAAGAGTAGCACTCACTTGGAATAGGAAAAAAATATAATTAATTGAAATGAATCCAAAATGCAAAGGTAAAACTTTGTATCAGCAAAATAACTTATTACAGCGAACAAGGAATGTGTTCGTGCAATCATAAATCAGACACAACAATCAGACTCCAAAAGGAGGAGTGGAAGGGAGAGAGGAGGAGGTTTGAGGGAGGGGAGGATAGTGAGAGAGAGAGAGAGAGAGAGGCGGGGGAGTCGAGAAGAGAACAGGTGACTATCGAACCGTGCGCGCACTCCCCAGACGAGACGCCCCCAACAGGGGGCACGCGAAAACGAAAAGATAAGAATCGCGTAGCTGATGGGGTGGGTGATGTGGAGAATGGAGGGGAAGGGAAGAGCGGAGGACGAGAGAGTGGAGTTCCTTGGGAGAAGTAGCAGAGTGGGGGGGGGGCGTTTGGGGGTTGGGAGGGAGGGAGAGAGGGTTGGTTCTCTCCCGAGACGTCCTCCTCCCGAGTGAGGTGTCTTTTAAATTCTCCCGGCGTGAAACGACGACTTTCTCGAGAGATAGATATGGATAGGATAAGATAGAGGAGTCTCCACTCAGGTGAAATTGAAGACATTAGCCTCCCTGTTTAGTTTCCACCGAAACTTGAATGAATCCTCCGGGGGCGACGATTTTCGAGAGTTTGGGGGAACGTGGAGCTCGATCTTTTTTGACACTTTTCGGAATACTTTCCAAGCGATCCTACGAATTGGCAACTTTTTACCAGACTCTATACTCGAGAGAAATTCAATTTACACTTTGGTGAGGGAGGAAAAGAAACACTTCGATTCTGGATCGGAAACTTTATGCTGCATGTTACGAATGTCAAGGAACGGAAAACAAGATAATCTGCTCGGAGTATGCCGTCGCGTATTACTTGGCTTAAGTTTTGCTCTTCAGCTCCTGCTTGTCGGACTGAATTTAATTTAAAGTCGCCCTTTTTATATGCTCTGCGAATTCATTTATACTTTTGAGCATAAGACTGATAGTTTTGTGTCTTACATAAAATGGTATCTTTGTTAAAAATAAAGATTTCCGGAAATAATTGTTTATTGGCCCTCTTAAACAAACTGACACCCAGTTGAATTAAAAATTTAGAATATTTTGCATATAACTGCTTATTCGAGTTTCTGCGATCGAGTTCCTTTATTACGTAAACCAAGAGATTTGAACCCGTTAGAGAACTTCACTTATTTGATTCGAATGGAGGGTACGTTGAAACACCGCATACATTAGTTTTGACCTTTTTAAAAGTTGCGGAAGATCAAAAACGCATCAACATGCCTAGATCGGGAATCGTGCGTCGTTGAGTGCTCATTTTTAATAACTTTTGGAGTAAGTCGAAAACATTTTTGGGTCACTCTTTATTCCATCTATTTGCACGGAGGCAAAATGTCATCTATGTAGCACAACAAATTATGCAAAAGTTTATTTTAAAAATTTCGTCTCAATAAAGGCTTTGATTTGACTGGGGTGTACGGTGCGGAGATCAATATTCAAGCTGAATTTGTATGCAATTACATGCTTTTTATAAGATACTGATTCCGGTGTAACTCGGTGGAAATCCGTAATGTTCTTCATAATGAAAAGTTAACTTGGTCTGATTCCACACTTCATCTTCTCTCACCGACCCACGTTTCGGCACATCATGCCATTTTCGAGAGCCACCTTGAAAATGGCATGATGTGATGGTCGGTGAGAAAATAAAGAATGAAATCAGAACAAGTTAACTTTTCAAGTACGTGCTTTGTACTCGGTATAATACCTTGATTATTGTTAGCAACCATTATGACGATATAAAACGTCTTGTTTCACGTTCACGGGAAAATATACGCATAAGGAATCGAATTATTTCGAAATATTTGCCAAAGACCGTAAGGCTGCGTGCTAAAAAAGAAATAAACTGCCTAGTAACCTAATCGGCAACATGCCATTTTTTTCAATTTCACCCATACATGTTACAAAAGAGTGCGCACACGCAAAGTTTCACAAAAATCAGTACATAAACGAAAATCGCTCCAACCACATTTAAATGATGCATAACGTGGCAAAGTAATCACGAATGAACGGAGCCGGACGATAGAAGAATTGCCCAGCGTTCCTCGTTGAAGGGGCGCTTTAACGAGTTGGTGCCCCTTTAAAGGTCCTACTTCTTTTTCCGGAAAGGGTGACCCTTTATTTGTGTCTTCCTTTTATTTTCTCTCCTCCTCCTCGAGGAAGCGACCTCCAGTGGCTCGGCTTCGAAGGGGGAGCATGAGAGACGCTGGAATCTGTGTGTGATGCACCGAAGGTTTCGCGCGAACTGGGACGGCGTCTTGCGGCATTCCGCATACAAGGAGGTTGTGGGGGGGGGGGGGGGTGGAAGGGAGGTGAAGATGGGTCACGGGCTTGCTTCCAACTTTTATTGCCCTCTTCTAGGATCTGCGGAAGCGAGGGACGCCTTGGCATATAGTAAAGGTCGATCGCAAGGTCGTTTCGCGACATTTGTGAATTACCTATTTTTTTAAAAAAAGGATATTTTTCAGACTCGGAGGCGGCGGCTTGGTACGTTTTTTTATGTTACATGGAAGAAAATTGGTGAAATAAAACAGGAATGACTGCAATCTTTGCTTATGCAAAAGGTTGTCGTCCGATGGCAGTTGACATATATACTTGGGAAAAGGAATTACATCCCTCAGTTCACGGCATATTGATTCATTTTTTGATTCAAATATTGATAACAACTTCGCCATGTAACATGTTCGCCTTCGCCGTGTAACACAGACCAGCACTATATCAATAGAGTATCCCAGTAATGTAAGAGAAACAATTGCACTTTTCCACAAGATTGTTTTAATGCGTACAACGCGTTTCGGCTCACAGAGCCATCATCAGGTACCTGATGATGGCTCTGTGAGCCGAAACGCGTTGTACGCATTAAAACAATTTTGTGGAAAAGTGCAATTATTTCTCTCACATTATGAAGAACGTCCACGATATCTCGCCTGAATCTGTTGAATTTATTAGAGTATCCCAGTCAATTCTCTGCATTTTTGTCTGCCACATAAACATGGAAAACGTTTAAAATGGATTATATGCTCACTTGCACTGGAATCAAATTTAGTATTTTCTTTTCTGAGGTTAATGAGGTTTAATAAGAGCATTAGTATAAAGGAAAACTGACTTTTACCTTCCGTAACTCATGCTTCAATTCCTGACGAAAACCGTGTCCCCGCTTCCCGACGAAATGTATTGCTCTATTATTTAACCTATCGGCACGCTGCTCTAGTTATTTCTCACACTGAGCTTTCTTCGGCAGCTAAGAAAGCAGTCGCTCGATTTTGCGATCTTTGCGAGATTGGAGTGGATGGTTATGGTTTTTTTGCATCTTGATTATCCGAAGAACGATAGCAGAAAAACACCTTTCCCCGCTCTCCTTGATTTGCTGCTGCTTCCAAGATCAAGGGAGGATAAAAGAAAACACTGCGGGGTCGATTTTTGTCCCCGAACCGAAAGGTGGAACTTCTTGCTTTAACTTTCGAATCGGGCCGGCAGGAGGGAGGGAGGGAGTTGGGAGGAGCGATTAGTCGAGTGCAGTTACCATTTCGCGGTTGACTCGCCGCGTCTGCTTCCCGAACTGCCTTCACCCCTCCCCCCAAGAGCCCCCTCCTCAACCAACGAACTTCCACGACTAGCGGGAGAGAGTGAATATCACTGCGAATATCGTGATTAATTGTGTGCCATCTCGGAGGCAATGCTCGTGAAACCCTTCCCCCGTCGGGCAACCTCTCTAAATCCCCGATTCCTCATTCTCTCATTCTAAAGCCACGCCACCTCCACCCATCCCTCTCCTCCCGTCTCCTTTCCCCTTCCTCCCAGCCTCATTCCTCCCTCCCCCTTCCCTCTCTCCTTCTCCCAACTGCCGACACGCTTTAAACTACCTTTGTTCTCTCTCCTTCTCTCTCTTTCCCCCTCCTCCGAGTGGTGGTGTTGTGTTTACCGGGGCAAGGCCTCGTCGTAGTCATGACAACGCGAACCACGTGACTCTCCCTCTCCTCTCGTTCTCTCTTTCCTTGCCGCTCTGCATTCCCACCCACACCGCGCGCTTAGCCAAACCGAAAACCATGCCCTCCCCCCCAGAAAAACCTTTCCCACCTCCATGCATAACTTCCTCGACAGTAAAGGAGGGAGTTTGCCAGTAAGCGTGTTCAGGGGGAGGGGGAGGCTTTCGCTCACGTGACTCGGCGCGGCCTTAACCGAGGCCAGACGGAGATCGAGTCGAGACGGAGGCATTTCTTCTTAGAGCCGCCCTCATCCCTCTGTCAAATTCTTATGAAACCACCCCTTCCAACTCTTACCCTCACCCTTTCTTTCCTTTCCCGAAGTGGACCGCGACGAAATTCGAAACGTGACCGTGTTCGTGAACTTGGTTGCTCTGGAAACATGTCTCCGACCGTCGCGACGTGAAGCAGAGGATACTTTGCATGTCAAGGAATGGCAGTCAGAGATACGAAACCGAAAGTCAGTGAAAGAATTTTTCAAGAGCCAAGATTGAATAGCGGCACAACGAAACAGTCTTCAAGGTGAAAAATAATGAAATTATAAAAATCTTAATCAACATTTCTGGTAAACGCATTAGCAAAAACACACTGTGCTTTCGTGATGCATAGCACTCGACATTACCCGAATCGTGGATGCGTTCACATCACATGTTTCATCATACACCCAATCATAAGATTATTTCATTCGAGTACGTGTTTTATAGATACGACTTTGTTAAGGTAGTGCGAGCGAGATAGATCCCTAATAATTATAGAGACCATATTCGAACAATACGTTTTAATTTCACCAGCTGTGAGAGAGACGAATTAAATATTGCAATATTTATGGTGCAATAATATAGATTTACATGACAAAAATTGTAAGTAATCAAATGAAAATATCTGAATAAGTCTTTGACTTGACTCATTTTTTTCACGCGTTACGTTCTAAACTCCATCAAAACGGAAGGTTCATTGTGATCCCGAATAATTTACTGCGGTGACAATATAATTAATTTTCAAAGATAGTTGAGAAATCACACAAACTACACACTGTTGATTTTTTGACGAGATATAAGTGTAGGGAATGCTTCATTTTAAATATAACGTCTCTCTGGAGTGCATACACGTAGCATTTCCCAAGTAAATGGGCTGGTATATTTTGGCAAATAACTCGGAAGGTAATGTGGTAAGGGGTTGAATTTTTGGTATCAATGGAAGGGTGATATATTTTTCTTTAAAACGAGACCAAATTCGTTGATTTCTTGGGAAAATGATTTTTCGCTCGAACTACCTTAAGCTGATCTCGGAGAGAGCAGCTATTCTTGGGAGAGACAAAAACCCGAAAAAAATATCAACTAAGTTTCTAATTCTGCGAAATACTTGAGTATTGCCGTAACGCTTACCCAAATTGACATCCATTAAGGAATATAATGAGCTAGTAAGAATTATGCACCGGTAGAATAGTACGGATTAACGTTGAATAGTTGCTGTGAAGTTTTATCTGGAAATGAAATAAGCCACATTCAATCTAGGATACCGGGTGACTAGAATCATGGATGACTCATGAAAGTTATGTCTAAAATAATCATCGCTCGCATCGGCTAATATTTGGCTTAAAATGCTTTATTTCGAAAATATACAAATTTAAAGCTACTCGGGACTAGCCACGGAGTTCCACTTTTACGGAGTCACCCGAAATGCACAAATGTGCGAAATTCCACAGAGAAAAAAAGTCAAGTCAAGGCGGATGATTTTTTCTCTGAGGAATTTCACACATCGAAAATATACATTAATTGTAAGAAAAGGCAGGGTGAAAAATAAAAATAGCTCTGAAGTTTTAGTGACAGTATATACCCAAATGCTAAAACTGAGTTCATCGTTCATAAATAAGAATAGAGGTTTTGCAGTCTTGCAGAGAGAGAGGAGTTCAATGATAACAGTAATACATTTCGAATGAACCAAATGAACACGAGCATGGGGGCCAAACAAAATATCAATGAGTGAAAATTCACCACCATTTATCATTTGCCTTTGCCGAGATTTCAACCCCGTTCTTACAATTACTGTTGAAATTTGTAAGTTATTGAGCAAGGAAAATATGTCTGCTTGACTCTTACAGTTGTATCAATTTATAGAATAATGTATGGAAGCTTAATTATAGTTCGAGTAGTTAAAAAGGTAATTTTTGTTAGTTATAGTAGCAATGGTAACGATTTGTTTTTTATTTTAATTTTGAAATAAGCATGTCTGGATCTTCGTCATTCGTCTAGTACATTTATACATTAAGTACATTTATTTTCAAACTTCAATACTTGTAAAACCATTCCTGGGTATAAGTTTTGCTGTAGTATAATTCAATAGAATATCGATTCTCTTTTATCCACTAGGGGTGGGGTAAAGCAGTAAATGTATAAAAAAATGTTAATATGGTATTTACTCGTATTTAAATTGGTTTATAGGTTATATCATCAGTTTGAATCAATTTGGTGCAACTTAAGATGCATGAAGCGAACATTTTTTGACTACGTGATTTTTTGAAGGCGTTTCTCTTTTGATTGAGGACGGGTTACACTACTTCATGGTACTACTAATACAGCATGATACTATTTATGCATTGGTAGTATTACACTCAAGTTTTTTCTTCGTCAACACATAAGTCTTTACATTAATATAGCCTTAATGATTTCCCAAGTGGTCTTTTTTGTCTTTCAGTTTTTCGCTCACAAAAATATTTGCCACTATATTTTAGCCACAGCCAAAAAATCCATCACCAGACTACCTCCGCAAAACAATGATTACTTGAATGAACACATCGAAAGACGTTGATATGTTGATTTGAAAAGACAATGGATCGATTATGACGTGGAGTGAGCGGATGACACAAAGCGCTGCGGGGAAGTGAGTCGCAGGAATTGAATGGAAAGGTGGAAGTGGTCGTGGCGGGCGTGAAGGATTGCCGACGCAGAAAGCAGAGCCGAGAGACAAGAGAGCGACGGCAGGTTTTGTGCGCGTATGCAATGCAACTCCCGCGGAACATGCGAAAGTGCCTCAAGTTGGATTTATCGATTAGTCCAAATTCGTTCCCTCCCTCCCCCAACCCCCACCACCCAACATATTCCTCCCCCACGAAAAAAAACAACACTGCACCACTCCCCTAGCTCGTATCCGACCCCCAACACGGCGTCCGCCCCCTCCAAACCCCTCCCCCCCCCTTCACACGTAATCCAGCCATCAGCCAGAACTTCCATCATACCCTGAGAGCACACCGATTTCCCTCCTTCTCCCCCCTCTTCCTCTCTCCTAGTTAAACCCAATCTTCCAACCAACTATCCCTCAACCCTACGGCCTTACCCTTCCAGACTCCTCTCTCTCCCCGATGCACCCCCTCCCAAGGATAAGCCCCCTTCGAGCATTATGTATTCCGCGAGCAAGCGACCGGAGCCGAGAGCCAAGACCCGCATTACTGAGAGGCCGGGATTCGATCCCTGGGAGCGATCTCCTCCCCATCCGCCCCTCTAACCCACAGGAGATTTCTAGATGGGGTCTTTGAGCACGTGAGGAGTGGAGGAGGGGGTTATCGAGCCGCACGCCAACACTGTCGTGGTGGTAGCACTGCACAAGGGACCGAGCGAGCGGGATCGCGTGTTCGACTCTTGGTCAGGGCGTGGCGATTTCAGTCTGCTCGGTGGGTGAGTAGAGGAGAAACTATTGATCGTGATAAGGATTGTACATTAAGAAATGATAAATGCACTGCCCACATTGATACACAAGATTGATGAACTACTAAATGATTCCAGGAGTTTCTCCGTCGAAATTATTAGGATATCATTCTTAGGGGCTGCAGTGGCCTGTTCCTCTAAATCAGTCCATTAAATGCATTAGGAACTTCAACCAATCACCTGTTCCATATTTAATTACTTTATCGCATGCGAAGTCCTCGGTCCCATTCAATGCCTTTCAATTTTTTGTCAAAAAATATTATTCCCAACACGTCATGTTTTGAGCTTTTGAACTCGCAGTTCAATAAGGCACACGTTCTTTGAGTACGTACATACAAACTTTGAAGGTTAAATTTTGATAGTCTTTTATGTAAAATACTAATTACGGCAAGAAAAATCTATTTTAGGTTCGGAGAGAAAAAACTTTTTGCCACTTAAGGAAGGGATAGTTGAAAGGAGATTGATTACAATTGATGAGAGGAGATGATAAACAATACCGCTTGTACTTTTCCACAAAAATTGTAGAAGATATTTTATCAAGAATATCTGAGGAAATTGTTTTTAAAGTATGGGCACTATAAATTTCCACGTAATGATTGCGCATTTTATCCGAACTACAAAATGATGAGTGGAGAGCTGCAGAAAACAATCTACGGCTTGACCGTTGCTCATGACGAAGAAAATAGCTCTTCAATAAAGATGTCCACAATTTTCCGTCGGAGCTGATCCTATCGTTTCCTGCTAAGCCAGAGTGCGACGGCGTTAATTGTTTGCAAAAATCAAAGCAACTAACTTACGCGAAACCCATTGCACTGGATTTACAATCACAAACTTTCTTAGGACATCGTCTGGCGAATCGTGGGATATGATCGAGTATTTTTAACGTTTACGCTTCGAGTTTGCATTTTTCATGGCCCATTCCTTTCTCGAAAATTTATGAAAAACCTTTTTGCTTTCTTTCTCTCGAACTGAAGTGTGAATAATATGAATTCGCAGAAACCGTGCGGACACGAATGGCGCGGTATTGCTCGGGACACGCGAAATGCACCGATGACAGCTGCAAGAGAAGAAGCAGGGGGTGTGGAGAGCACGAGGGGTGGATAAATAAAGCAAAGCAAAGATGAGGAGGGAAGGAAACGCAGTCCATGGGAACGGTCAGCGTGCTTTTGTTTGAAGATATGCGCATGTAGGCACGGCCTCCTGCCTGACCTTTCAAGAGCGTTGAAAACCGTAGTCTCCCCACCACACATGTCCTTTGCCCACCATACCAGTGCCTTTTTTTCATAGGAATGAATAGAGACGATTATGAATGACCTTCTTTCAGTGCAGTATGTTATTACCTAATTATCAATTTGTTATCTCGTTTGGCCCGCATTGGAAGATCATGTAATTGCAATTAATTAAAATAACAATGTTCTTGTTGGTTCTCGGTGTAAGGAGTTTTTGATCATGACAAGTAGCATCCATACTTAAACAATACCGCTTGTACTTTTCCACAAAAATTGTAGAAGATATTTTATCAAGAATATCCGAGGAAATTGTTTTTAAAGTATGGGCACTATAAATTTCCACGTAATGAAGCCTTAATCTATACTGTGTATAGAAGACAAATAGACATTATACGTAATTAAACTGAGTGGCGTTGGAGTGCAATACATTAGGCGGGAATAAACAAGTTGAAATTCTTACCTGCAGGCATGACTACGTTGGGTTGATATCCCCAAAAATGATCATTTGTAATGAATAATCCATGTGCAATATAGACATAGACTTCCAACCTGGGATTGAATTTGTGCCTGTCAGTCCCGAACAATCGCGAAATAAAAGTGCTCGGCCCTATGTGAACCTAGGTGAACGACAGTTTACCCCTCAATTCAATTCTCATGACATATTTTCTAGCCGCAATGATAGCGGATCCATATTCAATTAACATGGTACTCTGGACGGCCGTGCATGACTACGGAAGAGTAATTAAAAATTCATTTTATCAGAACTAGAAAATGAAAAAGACATGCATGATTTTGATTTCGCCGTTTAAGATTAAAGTCACTTGCATAGATGATAATAGCGGGAATCAATCCAATTGTTCGCTTCATTAGAGTAGTCGCTACTGACCTTTTCATATCTCTCTGACTTGTTGAGGCGCGTATCGGCATGGATGGCCAAGAAACTCTTGAGTGGTTTGCCGACATCTCACACGCTCTCCCACTTAAAATTTATATATTTTCTCTCTCGATGCTTGACAAGACTGCGATGTTCACTATTGGTTTTTAATAATTGGTAAGTCGTATTGTGACAACGTGGAGTTATTTTATTGACCATTTAATAAAAGTTAGCATTTATTAAGGTTCATTTTTGAGGGTAGAAAAAACGGTGAAACAGTAGCCATTACTACGGGTCGTACATGTTTTGTCTTTCCAGAGTAAATAATTAATGAATCCACTGAGTTTGAGTTATCTGAAGCTCGATTTTGCATTTCTTCTTGAGCGCACTAATATGTTGACTCATTTCTGCTTTTAATGACTCAACTTCAAGGTCACATGCATTTATTTCCACAACTCCAAGATAACATGTATTTATTTCTATAATTTTAAGGTCACATGCACTTATTTCCACATCTTTCTGAAGTTATCATCAGTTTGTATTTAAATGAACACAAAGATAAACACATTTATATTCCAATCCCAAGTATTATAGTTGCATAACTTTTTCGTACAGAAAATAATATAATATGTATACTTTAAGGGAATAAGAAAATAGCATATGATACTTTCACTTGAATTATTTGCTCGTTTCAACAACACTAATTTGGTACAATGCATACAATCAGCCCCGGAAAACGTCTTATTGTAAATTTATAAGGCAATGGAATATTTAAAAATGTTACTTATATGCTATTAGTTTCAAAGTATGGATTATCAACGCGAAAATAATTTTTATTCTGTATTTTTGTACTGATAGGTAGTGACGCGATATGTGAACCACAAATATACAATGCAGGGGCATACACTTAGGGCTTAAGCTACTCTACTACCCGGAGGAAAATAGCAGAAAATTTCACATGGAATCCATTATATATCCTGTTACTTTAAGGGTCTATCAAAGAATTGTGGGTTCTCTAATGTTTTCGTTACTCAACATTATGCAAAGTCTAGCACCACATCAGGTACACATCAGTTTGCAAAAAAATGCTCAAACCATTTCCAAATTTTAATTAAAGCCTTTGGTTGCCTCAAAAGGCATCTAAAAATCATAAACGCACCTATTTGTAAGCAAAAAATAAATAACTGAGCTCCTGGTAAATAGAAAAAACTTAAAATATATAATTCAGTTGAAATAAAAAAACATAAGTATGATGAATATATTCTCTTATGGAATTATTCTATCAAACTATGTTGAGTTTTTATGATTCTATTCTGCGGCTCGTATTCCGTGCAATGCTAAAAGTCCTCTACTTTTTTTCTTAACAGTAAATGGTTTTTTCTATTTTTGTGATATTGGTTATCCTACTGTCGAGAGGCCAACTTGGATACATTTCAGAATTAATGCGAGTTGTTGTAGCAAAAAAGAATGTCATAGCACCTCATTAAAGCGTATCGCAGGGACGTGTGCGCATTATTTTCTCTCCTTTCCGTCTCTCTCTTCCATTCTCCCCTCTCTTCCTCTCTTTCGTTCCCCTCCCTCTCCTTTTTCTTCCCCACACATAGCTGATTACAACCGACACGTTCCGCCAGCTCTGACCTTGACCACATTCATATCCTCTCTTTCCTTTCGATCGCATCGGGAGTTCAAATGAATGCTGCTCCTCTGTTCCGTGATGTGGAAGCCATTATCTCTTCCACACACTTCTCATTTCCCCTCTCAGCCTTCCACATTTGCCCCATTGTGGGGTTTTACACCACGGAAGAACGGGAATAAAACATTTTTCCCTAACGCTCCTTTTCACTCTGACCTATTGATGTGCTAACTGATTAGAGATTTCTTTTCATTTCGATGGCGACGAATATAATTTTTCCGTAATCATTAACTCTGGGCCTGATTTTTATTTATTTACTTTTGCCTGCCTTTTCTTAAAAAAAAGCGATCACAACAAAACATTATTTTGTAAGTTTCGTCATGTGGAAGTATAATCACAGCGTAATTAAGTCTTACATTAAGATTACGGTTTCTTTTTCGGAAGGACAATAGATTATTGCACTGGGTACCGTTTTAATATTAAATATCGGTTAAATCTCCTTAAAACAAAACATAATGATGAGCAGATCCAAAAGGAAACAGTACTTCTACGGCATTCATCCTTTGTTTTCTCTGGCAGATAAGTGGTTCCCGGCGTGAAAATAAATCCACAATTGTGTGAAATTCACAGTGGAAAAATCATTCGCCTGGACTGGGAATCGAACCCAGATCCCTCGTTCCCAGTCCAGGCGAATGATTTTTCCACTGTGAATTTCTAACAATTGTGTGATCACTAGTGTGTGACTCCGTTGAAGGAACTGCGCAGCTAGTTCCGTGATTTTTTGAAAATAAATCCTCCACGTCCATTCGACGTAACTATTAACAATTGAAAGAAAACGGTTCGAAGTTGTTCAAACAGTACGTATGTCCGTCATGTTCGCGGAAATATCGAAGAATAAGGGGTGGAGGTTATCCTGCCATTTCATACATTATAAAATGCTCTGTCAATGTCACTCGTAAAAGTTAGTAGCGATGGGAGGGAAATACTTGACTGATATTTTCCCATCTCGAGCGACATTGCCGATATCATCGTGCCTTCGTCACTCAAAAGGGTGGAGATTGATGGTGATGAGGTTACTCGTGGAATCTGACGTGTGGTATTCCGTAGGTTACGGTCCCCGTTCAATTTTCTTCGAAGAGCGATATGAGTTCAGTGCGTTGAAATTGGTTATATCCCCAAAAATTAATGCCATGGAAAGCTATTCGGCCGTAAATACAATTTCGATCGTAAAGCAGAATGGGATATTTTTTTTGCGGAATTGAAAAGATTTGAATTTAAACTGAAAAGGCTGGATGAGTGGGAATGGAATTTCAGTTATCGCCATTGCTGCCCTTGCATGTCCTATGATATTTCGATGGGTGATATGACAGGAGTACACACTATTTTCCCATATTTTCTGAATAGCGATTGACGGCTTCCAAATATTTATTACTGTTTATCACTCATCGTAATTGTGAGAATTTACCTAAATCGTAGTGATGATATCACACGTTTATCAAGAATATGTTTAACGAAAATATTTCTTTATTATGGATTATCTTTCTGATGGTAAATGAAAAAAAAATCAATTCATTACGACCGCACATTGAATCACGGAACTTTGGTTTCTGAAGAAAGCATTTCTTCTGCATCGTCCTCATTTCCTTACTTTAGAACTCTTGCGTAGAAGCACTCATCACGATTTTTTCAGTCCCAGAAAAAAGCTCTTTCAGGCCGCTAATCCTAATCGTAAATTTTCTTCCGTCCACGTCTTGACAAACGTTTTATCTTGCCTGTTTTGGCATCAGAAAAATGTCTTAGGAAGTTGTTTTAACCTTTTGTAATGGCTCATCTAAGGTAATGGCATCAATGACGTTTGATTCATACAGGAATTACTGAAATCAACAGCTCTTCTTTCTATTTCGTTTACTCATGTGCCGCGTTTTCGTGCAAATGTCATCAACACCACTATTTTACATATTATTATGGTCAATGCGGTAATTCACACTGTTTTCTTACATGTTTTGAAATATCTGAGTTGAGCAATAGAAGCTTTAGAAAATAGATACTATTTTCACTCAGTGGAGAGTTATTGGTTGAAGCTCTCGGCGCGAATCCGGGGTTGGATCTCGCCCTTACGCGAACGATTTTTCCTCTGCGGAATTTTGCACTTAAATACACCTGCAGCTGACTCCTAGCATTTGATACCGTGGCTAGTCCTGTTATCCTCAAAATCTGTCTGACATTTTATTGATAATCGACGTGACTAACCGAAGTGTATTAGCTTTTTAGTAATAGCATTCCGCTCGAATAGACTTCATTGCATACCTTATGTAAAAAGGCTGGAGCTTCGATATCTCGACAGTTAATATGTTGGCGCTTCTACGGATATAGATAATAGAGGATGTTTTGAAAGCGATTTGTTTTAATATGGGTTTCGAATTACTTGAGCTCTCATTGGAGAATTATGAACAATGAAGTATAAGCTATTGACTATAGGGGAAGGGATTCGAATACATGAGAAATTACTCACCGTAATGAGACTACCAGCTCTGCTAAAAGTCACGATTTTATCCTGGATACTACAGACAGATTTGTTATATCATAACGTGACAAGTTTATCAACTGCTATAATATTGAAGACATTATGACGAAATTAACTTCCTTCCGCTCTCATGCCGTCATCATTAAAATTCACGGCATTTAATCGAATGTACCAGACCATTGTTTTCCCTCCATCTCCATCAAACGGTCTTTATTTAGAATGCGAACGCAGGATAGCGATCGCCGTTGTTTTTGCCGTGGAAGCTGAAATTCACGTCGCTGGAAAATATTGGAAGCGGGATCCAAAGTATGCGTAATTTTATTGACGGCCTCGCGATAAAAACGTGATCTCATTTTTTTTTGAAGTCCAGAAAACACGAGCGATATCGCGACCGCGGAATGCGACGCATTTTTTGGAATCCCCCATCCCTCTTCAAGCGGTCAGCCAGTTAGCGAGTGTAAGCGAACTCGATCACATTGCGTCTGCCGCTTCTCCACCTTCAACCAAACTGCGATCGACTGGCCAATCTGTTGTCCTCCCCATCTGGAGCTTCGCGGATGGTTTCGTATTCATTGTTAGAGGATAATTTTGTTTCCGCTGGGGCACAGTGCGTGGTCTAATGCATGGAAGCAATGTGCTCTTGGCGGCGGCCGTATTACTGCTGCTGTGCGTAATCGCGGCGAGGGCGTCCGACGCCGCCGATGGGCAGTATGAGCTCGTGTCCAACAACAGGTATTGCAACCGCGCCGGCGACTGCTACATCAAGGAGCACCTGCCGAGCGGAGTGGTGCGGTACTGCCGAGAAGGAGGCGGGTGCAGATACTTGTCCGCCGCGCAGAACGTCGCCTGCCCCCGAGGGTACGCTATGACGAGCAGCGGGTCGTGCCAGTTCGTTCGGGCGACGCCCACACCGCCTCAGCAGCAGCACCAGCAGCATCGGGTGCACAACGGCCAGGCGAGACGCAACGAGTACCGCAGGGATAGACAGAGCTACCGGAGGGACGCGAGATCTTAAAATTTATTCCTGTTGGACTGAAGCGATTCCTTTTTTACGTCAAGGAACAAGGGATTTTTTTAAAATTCCGGTGTAATGGAGGGGACAAAGGAGTGTTCTATCCGTCTTCTGAAACAGTGCTATTTTTTTAAGTTCTAAATTAATATGTCTGTTTGCAGGGAATCGGTTTCTAGTGCAGCGCACGATAAAGTACGATTACTTAGCAAATAAAATTTTAAAAATTTAGTCTTCAAGAATTGGAATATTCTTTCGGAATTGTAAGGCGTTGAGGTTGTTTTTCTCACGAGGTAGCCTCACGTATTGGAGCTGGAAACTGATTTCTACAATGGGAATAAGAATACAACTTAAAAATAAATAATGAAATCTTTGAAAAATAATAGCTAATAAGTAATAATTTCTTTGATCGCACAGTTAAATTTGATATCATGCAATTGAACCAAGCTGCTTCGGCGAATTATAATTTTGCCCTGGATTTTATATCTCATCGAATGGTTCAACACAGAGTTATTTCAAAAGAGCGGAAAGGGATATAAATATGTTTTGCCCTCCTAAAAGAATTAAAACGATCAAATGATTGTAAGGGAAAGCAAGAGGTAGCAAAAGGAAACGGGTTTCTCTTATTTATTCAACAGGCTTTTGGGCGTGGCAATAACTTTGAAGAATGCAAAGCCATTACATATATCTGCTCAGCTTTAGTGTTACACAGAGGGTAGCAAAAGAAATGCCACATTGGGACTGAATTTTAGGCTGTTGAATAATATCACATAAAAGAAATAGCGCTAGCTGGAAATTGCGAGTGAGCGTTTATTTCGCAGATAATAATTTCATGCTTCCTGGATTAGTGTGGTGTGCTGATTCAATAGAATAGTTTGGAGGTGTTCTGTTCCTGGAAATTGGACATGTAAATGGATCATTGTTTATTAGGCGGTGCTTAGTGAGCATTGAATGAGAAATGACAAAATTCAGCTCTATCTCAACGGATCAAAGGGATTACAAATTCCACAACTGTTATCTTTTCAACTCGTTAAAATCATCAGTAGTAAAATTTCACCAGCCACTCATTTAAATAATGTAATTATCATTCACCGCAATCTCTCATAAAACAAAATCCTTTATTGTTGAAAGTATGCTAAAAATATTTCTAAATTTAAGCGTGTGGTCATTAAATAAGCGGATTTTTTATATGGTGTGTGTGCTCAGCAAAATCGACAATCATGCATTACCCATGTGAAATAAGAGACAATAATTTTACAATATTTTCAATTGTGTTATCTCATCTTTGTTAGCGGTTTATGTGTGTGTGCCATTTTTTGATTAGAATAATTTTAATAAACGAGCTGTTTTTTAACCACTGGTGATACTTGTTCATTTTTAATTCTTCCTTTGCATCGTAGAAAAGAGAAACTAACCAGATCTCACACCCAAGACGATTCCTGCTGATGGTTAAGCACGTCTAATTCACGCAGCAAGCCGAGGATATTTGTAATGACCTTTCCATTATTCCTCTAAAATTTTCTGTACCTAGGGAAGAAAACTTGTTTGAAATATGTGGCATACTATTGATCAATATTGTTATCAGTTTGTAAATTTTCATCGCAGAACATTGAGACTGAAATCTGCCAAATATTTAACAGCACATTAATAATAAAGGGATATTAGTCACTGCCGTTTGCATTAATTTTTTAAATGACCCGTGGTTCGTCTATCGCCTAAAAAATGAAAATCTCATCTCAGTCATCGATTTAGCTTTTGAACGTTTTTGACCTCTTCCCATAAATTACGCGAGACATCCTTCACGCTTCACTTAATCTCGGTCGCGATGAAAATATCTCTTTCATTTGACCCTCGTGAATATTTTTGTTTTGCTGAAATGGGATGGATGACTATTAGTGAGAAACTTCTTTGTTTTTCAATGATACCAGTGTTTACAAGTAAGTGAATAGTATTAAACTCTTCAGAAATTGATGGTGTAAGTTCTTAGCATTCGAGAAAATTAAATTTTATTCTGTAGGCCCGGTTTTATTCGGACGGTCCGGTTCTCTGACAACTTATACGTATCAACAGAATGAACATTATTTTCTCTTCGACTTAGAACCCCATATGGCTGGGAATATCAATTTGACTTCTCGCATTTGCTCGTAAAGATATTTCATTTATGACTCCAAGCCGCTGAATCAAATACTATTCCTGTGCGAGGCAAGGTTAGCGTGGATATTGCGCCAATGTCTGGGTACTTTGCGTTCTTAATTCATTCCTAGCAGCCATGACAATTTTACGAAAATACAATCGACCTTCTAAAAATGATATATCCTGGATTAATAAAGTTAATCAAAGACGATTCAAGACACTGTGACCGTTCCTCGAACGCACTCTAGATTCAAACAGTTCCTAGCGCCATTGAAATGACTCTACACAACGGCGGGAGATACGCACTAAAATTTTATTGGAAGGAAATGGTAGAAAATCATAATTTTATTTTGGAATATGAAGCTTGTCACCCACAATTTTCTTCCAGTATTGGTTAATTTGCACGCAAGCGTTGTTATTTATGGTGAAAAACAGTTTGCGACCATTACATCAAGCTATTTCAAACGGGCCATTAACTCAAGGGACTAGTCTGTTTTGCATACGCCTCGCAACGGCCTGTGAAGTGCAGACTCAGCCAGGGGGGCGAAGGGCACTTGATATTTTCGAAATCGCTGACCCTTATCTTGCTGCGTGTTTCCAAAAAATGGGTCTCTTGATAAACCTTAGTCAAAACTCATTTGGAGCATGTTAGACGGAAATAATGGAATCTAAGCATTTTCCAAGGTCACACTCGGAGGAAAAAGAAATAAAATATAGATTTCTAGTATTTTCTTTCCTCTTCCTTCGTTCATATTCTCCAGTTTCATCACAGGAGGATGCATTTTTTTCTTTTAGGATACACGAATATCTATGCTGTATTCCTCAGTGAGATGCCGTTGATTATTCCATGGAGGTGAGCCTTGAGAGAATGAAAATGACTGCCGGAATGTAAATAACATTTTATCAGTATTGCAACAACTTCGACACAGCTTGTTTGACTTTCAAGTTAAAATCTCTAAATAAATGATTTCCAAAGATCATATTATTCGTCATTGTGATTCTCGAATTTTTTACTATTTTTCCAAGAAACAACTAAACTTTAGATGAATAAAAATGGTTTGATTTTAGTTTCTTTGAACCATTTTTTTAGCGTTCTTGAAAGTTCCAGGCTTAGTCTCAAAGGAAAATATTTTTAAATCCCTTTCCCTTAAATTCGCATAATGAGAGAATCAAGGCTTCGCTGTGCTCCCCACCAATTCGAGCTTATAATTATTTCAGCTCCAATGGGAGCGAATTAATTAATTCCGAGCCTCCTAAAGGATTTTCCTTCCACTCATTCTGTAAACACCTTTCCCCGAGCCTTCCACTATTTTCTCGCGGATCTTTCACCTCTTTTCCTCTGCACTATCTCATAGCTAGGTGTAGCTTTCCTCTCCATCAATACTTCATTTCCCATGAGTCCTAATGTTCTCGTAACTTCCTCTTCATCCAACGGGGGCGCGGAGGAGGTCGAGTTGTGAGCGTACATTATTACACTTTTATTGTACCTCAGCGTTTGTTCAAATCTTTATGTTGAGAGTTATTATCTGCTATACACTGAGTTTACATAAAACGGAAAATCATTGTGAAGGCACGAAAGTGACGCAGAATATCAAAAATAGTACGAATTGCGGACATCACTGGTCATTGGAAAATACTATTTTAATTCTCGGTAGATTGAGATGGATGTAATATTTTGGGATGAAGTGTTTTTAGCTTTCTAATACGCTGAAATAAACTTTTAATGAAATTAAAATTATAGAAATAAAATCTGAAATCTGAGAACGCGAAAACTATAGGACTTATTTTTTTATCTTTCGAGATTCTTTAAAATTCAGCGTTTTCATACTCTGACGTGTAGTCTTGTACTTAAATATGTGTTATTTTAACTGCAGTTTGTCCACTGGACCGGCATCGTAGCTTAAGTAATTCTCATATGAATAACCTTATTGGTTTCTATACGACTGCACAATTTACTGTCGAAGTGAAGTTGTCTACTGTCCATTCTGAGTTGTCTCTTCCCTTCCACTCACTTTCATTCCTCTCGTAATTCATATGCTTTACTGATACGAGCTACCTAAGTAACCACGGTCTTCGAACCAAAGGTGAATTTCACTTTTATTGATAAAACCTTAACTTGCTAGATATCGGCCATAACGATCCATTTTTAAGGCATGATTTTAGAGCGAGGAAAAAAGAGTCAAGTAAAGTAGACTCCACATGTATCTCACTCGCCCTGCCTCGAGTGCCTTCTTCTCTTTCATTTTGACTTGAATATCGCATAAAATTCAACAATTATCTATTTTTCATTCATTATCCTTATTTTCTCATTTTTATTGACATTTCTAATTTTCCAATCTCTTCTATCATTCCTCTCCTCGTATTTCAGGGTAACTTTGTCATTTCCCAGGCCCTGACTCGTCCTCACCAATTTCCCTTCTGTTTTCATGCGACTCCACCGTCCTTTTCCCTTTTCTTCTCTCTCGCCTCTCCCCAGTTTTTAGGGGAGTACACTCTTGACCACAATTTTATGCGTTCTCGGGAGCTGGGAACCATGGTTAGGCTTTTCGACAGTTACAACGGAAAAAAAGGAGCGGTGGACGGACGGTGAAGGAACAAGGACCCGTTTCGGACTGAGGGGTGGAATGCCGAGAAGAGCAAAACGGAGGGAGGAAATGAAGGAGAGGCGTGCGAGAGGAAGAGAGGGAAAGAGAAGGAAGGAGGAGAAATTAAACAGCGAGCGAGTGGTGGTTGGGCGGTGGACTCGAAATTTCGTGTGCTGTGGGCGTAAAGCAGGTATAGACAGAGGTGTATTTGACATAGAGCGAGAGAGACAAGTTTAATCAAACTCTAGGGGGTGTGGAGAGATCAGAGAAATAAAAATATTTGTCGAATAAAAATATGAGAATCTTCAAATGTGTTGAACTATCAGCACTTTCGGGTCCGTCAAGTGTTTAGACATTAAAAAAATATATTTGCGAATAAAAGTTATCAAAACTTTCGCGGTCCATACTTGTAAAGTGCTGCTCTTTTGGTATTATTGGCGGGAGTATATATTTTTTAAACCAACAATTTTGTCCTTTGCCGTAGACCTACTTAGGGCAAATAAATAATCCACTAGCCCAGATGTGATCCCCGGCGAAGGAGAAGTAACAATGGATTTAAAAAAACCTGACGTGGGTGATTACAAAGAAAGAGTATATGACATTAGCGATAGGATAAAAAGTTAAGGGATTAATATCTCAATAAAACTTAATGGTTGATGATATTTGTCAATATTTATCAAAAATGTTTATTTAGAAAATGAGACTGTTCCTAATAATAAATGAAGGGAACATTTTCATAGATGACCGAGTCCGTACAGTACTTCAAAGTCGATTAAGCAATATATTTATTTTACAGAAATCCAAGGCATTTTTGAAGAAGATCGACCCTCTCATCGGTCATCAAGCACACTCTCTCATATTTATTAGATTTATTTACCTGCTTTAGTATATGAACCTATATTGTGTGAACTTTGCATATTTTCTCAACGACGAGAAATGCCTTTTTGAACATATTATAAGTTGCATTGAATAAAAATTCAATTACGGAACATTATATATTTTCCTTAAGCATTACATGCCACGATGAATTATGGATTATTTTCAAATTAAAAACTTATCTCAGCATCCTGTGTAAATGGTAGAGAAGTTTGAAAAGGTTTGCAGATTTTACGGTGGAGGAGCCGAAGAGGAAGCGAAAATGAAACGACGGCAAAAAGGGAAAATGTGAGAGAAAAGTGGGCGGGAAAGGGAAGGGAAGGAAGGAAAAACGCAAAGTTTCCCGACGAACGAAAGGGAAAACTTTGCATTCGACCTCAGGACTTTCCAAATATGTACACGTTGTTCCTTGAGCAAATATAAATTTCCCTTTTTGGAAACTAATAGAAAAGGATTTCCGAAACCGAAACAGAATAATGGGAGTAAATGAGGAGAGGGAAGCGAAGAGAATAATGGTGCAAATAAAATTGGAATGCCATCCTTCGCTTTCATGTGATATTTAAGTGCCTCGCTGCAAGTGTTACATCTCCTCCTAAGTTTACCCAAAATTTTATCAAGTTTTCCGTAACATGAGAGTCCCACAAATATTATGCTGTCAAAATCTGAGAGAAAATTAATTGTTCCTGAGGTCGAAGTTTTCGGAGGAAAATGAAGCCGGTCGAATTCTTTTTGCTAAAAGATCGTTATTTAATGTAACTCTAACTGCCAAAGATTAACTGTAAAACATGCACCGCTTTTGCTAATAAATTTGATTACCTGGATCCTCTATCATAAAGAAATTTCAGGTGCTTTCGATTCAATGCAGCCGGCGGCTGAATTTGGATACCTGAATATGAAATACTTACTTCACGGCAGCACAAAACGTCATGAAGTACTATTGAACTTGTACACAGTAAAACTTGTTTACTCCGTGGAAAATATTTTTCTCTAGCTCACTGATTTCATATATTGCTGGGGTCGATTTATGCTTAACGTACTGCAATAAGAAAAAACTGCAAAACTACATAAAGTGTAATTTTTTGTTACATTTTGACCATCTGAAATCCATTTACTGATGTAGCTTTTCTCGTTGTGACTAGTCTACGCTTTCAAAGATTTATGAAACTCGTCCGAGAGCGGCATCGGAAATGAAAGGATAAGAGGAGAGAATCTCCGGAGTTGTACATATTCCTGGACTACGGCAAGTCAAGGTTTGAGAATAGAAAGCTGATTCCAAAAATATCCGGAGAGGAAGAAACAAAACGTTCCAGGAAAAAAAGAGAGAAGATAGAAATATAATTGCTCTCTGTCATTCTGACATTTTGACAGAGACGAGTTTCTGTGTTTTTTTGCAGTCAGAAAAATCCGATTCTCAGTCTATTAGCTGCTTCTTCACGAAATAAGCAAACGCCTATCATTCCCGACTGTGAAACCATATTTTTCCCCGTTATTTCTCAGAAAATTTAAATTGATATCAGATGTGTTCCTAAAATTATACGTAATAAGGAAGCCTTACATACCAGAAATGCAGATAGATAAGGAGAATGCAATAGGTCTACAAGCTTCATTAATATTTGAGTTAAAATTGAATTATTTTTAAACATTCATTGGATAATCAAATGATTGATTGAAGCTGAAATTAAAACTTCAAATCGGCCAAATTCCCTCCATTTTCTTTGTTATCTCACTGTCATTAGAATCACTTTTTATGTTGCCAAACAAAATCATTGCACGACAGATTAAAATCTACTTCCCGCATTGATCTTGGAAAGCAATACCTTGTCCTTGATGATATGTAACTATTAATACCCTCGAAGGCTTCCGCAGTCGGTGGGCATACGTAGTTTTCCGTTCTTAGATGTGTCAAAGTATGGTATTATAATATACCAATTTTCATACTTTAACGGCTGGTTGTTGTTTCAAAAAACCTTACGCAAAAAATAATTCCTGCATCACAAGTTCTAATGTATAAGAAAATTCAGAACAAGTATCTTCCACGAGGTTTTTAAAGAGGCGCTGTTAATGAACCAATCTGTAGTGAATTAAAAAGGGACTTAAATAAATTAGTTCGCAGAAGCGTACTGCGCTCTAAAGCGATTAATGCGCTGTTTGATCTTTTAGCACTAAATTACATAATACTTGCAGTTTAATCCATGCCTTTAAAAAGTAAATATTAAGACGGTGTGAAAGAAATAGTTTAAATGGAATGATTGAAATTTAGAGAAAGTCTGGTTTACATTTATTAATGGGGAACATCAAGCAATATTATTTTCTGGAAGTAACATTTAATGATTATTGTTAACGCCCTCTATTTTTTCGTCGGCATCATTCTAAATAGTTTTACCAAAAATAGAGTACGTATTTTGGAGGAATGACAGAAGCGAACTTTGAGAGTTGAGTGGTTTCAAGCAGAACCGAAGGAATCCAGAACTTTTTGTCGCGAGATTGCAGTAAATATCAACCGAAAGATACAAATTCGTATATCCGACAAAAAATCCTGGGCGATAACGGAAATCGAAAACAAAATATTCTAGTCACTGCTATGGCAACAAGTTTTTCATCCTTTGATGCGCTGCGCTATTTTATTAGATGGCTCACAGAGCCTTCCTCTCCCCAGCTGCGGGAAAAATATAAATATCGTTGAATATCAGTCGAGTCGTTGAAATTCTGCCGGCGTAGACGAAGGACTAATCTACAGCATGCGCTAGATCTTTTTTTACGTAGCAGGACTTCGACGAGGACAGATCCTCTCTGTTTATGGCTTCGGAGAGCGAAAGCGTCGTTAGGGAAATGATAAGTTTGAAACGTCGAAAGCTCGTGCCGCGAGACACAAATGGCTTCGCGCGGATAAAATAGTGACGAATGTAGCTCACGAAACAACGTGTGCGGTCGAAGCGTGAGAAATTGATTAAAAGGGGCAAGTTTTGTGTTCGGGGGGAGGAGAAAGAAGGAGTGGTGGGGGGACTGGAAAGAGGATAGCGTAGGGTTGTTCGGGGAAAGGGAACGGGAACTAGGGAACAGCCAGGTTTCGCCACGTCATGCGTCAAGGGATGCTCCATACCCTTTTGCCGGTGGCAGTGTTGCCAATTCCACCGGATTTCACCACCCACCCTTCCACGTCCTCTCTCATCCCTGCCTTTCTCCCCTCCCCCCCTCGCCCCCCTTCAACCCCCATCCCGGCCCCTCCCCTTCCGCCAGCCACCTTCGCCGCACCCCCGGCTCGGCCACACAGTTTCACCAGAATTGGATCCTCTCCCTCCCTCACACCGGCTTGTGTCCAAAAATCCGTCCACCCTTCACTCTCTCTCTCTCTCTCTCTCTCTTCCACTCATCTCCTCTCTCTCTCTTCATCTCTCTTTCTCCCACACATTCTCCTTCTCGCCCGGTGGTGAGTCCCGTCCTCACCCATTCCTATTTTCCGGAAATTCGGGAGCGAACCCTTAGACTTTCCCCGTTGCCCTCGGCCCGCTCCGAAAAAGAGGGCGCTCGGATATGGAGCAGGGACGTCGTCCTACTACGTGGGTTCCCCGTTGGAGATGAAGGGTGGCAGAGAGAGGAAAGGGTGCTTTGCCGCTCGAGGATTAAAGGGTCCTGCCGATGAAATCACAGCGCCGAGAAGGGGAAGGGGCCGAAGAAGACGCCTCGGAGCATCTGTTAGGCGTATCCGAAGTCTAGACGGACGAGGAAACATTCGCTGCGGACTCAAGTGCGCTGGTATCGTGTTCTATGCTCTTTGGCTCGCTTTTACCAGTACTCAGGTGCATCAGAGTGTGTGTACCATCTGGTTATTACAGCTCGGCTTGTTTAACCTAATTCAGCGAAATAAATATTTTACTTACTGCAGTAGTGAAGTTAGGCGGCTTTACACTTAACGTACCATGATTTCCGGCCAATCAGAAATGCATGTGTAATGCATTCGAATTTGAGGACGTGATTACGGATTAGTTTAAGTTAATGGGAAATTAGAGCAATAACTCCCAAAGGCATTTGGGAGTTATCAATTCAAATTGGTAGATTACTCAACTTTAAAGCCATGAATATTACGGTTATTAGAGCTGAGCGATTTAAATAATCTATAATTTGACGCAAAAATCATGCCTTAAAATTATAATATGGCGCCAGCAAGTAAGATAATAGCTGATTGTAGCAGTGATATCCTCCAAAATCATTCACTTTTCAAAATCCAGGGAAAAGAAGGGAGCACTCTTGCTATTTTTTTCCCTGTGGAGAATATAATCAATCCTTCATTTCATTAAAAGCCTTGGGCCTCTACTCTAGTGTGTGGAGTAATGAAATAATTTATTTTCAGATGTACTTCAAGAAACTTTTTCGTTTTAGCTGAATGAAATACCATTTTTTCACCAGTAAAGTATTTAGCAATTAGAAGTTTCATTATCATTTATATCATATAATTTGTGCCAAATTATAGTTGCATAACTTATTCATAGCTCTTTTTTCCATCTCAATGTTCTTAAACGGATTAACATACTAAAACCTCGTTGTTCACATTGAGCGAAAATAAGTCGATGAGGTACTTATTGAATGAATGGATGGGATTCATGAAGAACAGTATTAAAGATTTTACGGAACATTCCGGAGTCGATGATTCGAGAAGAGAAACTTCAGTTGTACCTTGGATACTTTATTTGCTTCAGAGCTTATACTTATGCAGAAAATTAAGCCGTAAAAGCAGAAATTGAATAGTGAATATTTCATTGTAAAATTTTACCACAGGTGGGTTGAATACGACTGAAAAATAATCAGCATTCTAACTTTAAGTGAACATTTTGGTCATAACTTTTAATAGCACTCGTCAAAACTCGTTTCACGTGCCTATTAGAGCGTTGGAAGAATCATCTCTCTCCCTCTCTCTCCCTATAGCTCTACATCCCTTGGTGGGTCTTGGCCTCCTCCATAATTCGCCTCCAATCGCTTATGTCTTTAACTCCCCCTTCCATTCTTCGATATTCATACTCCTTTTCGATTGCCTAAGTCGTCTTCTACAATCTCCATCCCCTTATCCGAGGCTTTTGTTTTGGTTCCGAGGTTTTGTTTTATATTGTTTTACGTGGAGGGGTTGTCAGCCCCACGCATAACTCCCAACCTGGAGGTCCAGGGTATCTCTCTTTGTCTGGCCTATCACCTTTGACCTGTCCGGCTTGGGTGGCCCTGCCAGGAGCTTAAGCTCCCGCCGGCATAGCTCGCACGATCGCTTAGGCACGCAAGCCCCCTCATCAATACAAGATGAAGATACCAGCGAGGAGTTTGGAAGAATCATAGAAATCGCAAAAACCTATTTCGAAAACTCGAAATATGTGATTTATTCTCCAATTCTTAGAAAATAGTTTATCACAAATACGCAGTACAATTATTAACCCATCTAGAAGAGCAGAAAAAATAAAAAGGTACTAAAAAAACCTTTATACCTCCGATAATATTCTGACAATGTTAAAGTTATTGTCACAGCTATTTTTTTCTGTTCGGAAATTATAACAGATGGCAAGGAATTGTTACTGTGATTTGAACTCCCCCACACCGATTTAAATGTGTTTTTGTTTTCTTTTCAAAAATATTTAATTCCGGTATTATTTTCCATGGTGCGCATTTAGTGATTAATGGAGATGTGTGAACAATTTTCTCAGATAACCTTATATACAAGGAGTTGCGGGACATATGAGACATATCCATTCTCGGTTTTTCTCTCCAGCTATTAGTAGAGGAGGCTATTTAATATTTTAGGGCTTGCATGTCAGTAACAGAAGTTGAATAATGCCCTTGGTACTTCATGAATTATTCAAAAACAGAAAAGAAAAAAAATCAAAGAAAGAAAACAAATGTCATTCTTATTCAGAGGGATTGACCAAGTTGTTGGAATTTTTTGTTACGTATTTAAAAAATCCATTCCCAAGCATTCCAAAAACAGTTGCTTGTGTTCTTTCACTGGCGTTGTCAACTCGTTCCCAACAACAATTTTAATGTAGCAATAAAAAAACTAAAGCCATCATAATTGGTAGCTCACGGTATATAAACTCAATGGGCATTGACCTGCTACCAAAACTATGTGTAATCGGTATTGAAACCGATTATTCAAACTCAGTAACAAGTCCCAGTATAACTCTAAATAGCACTCTAAAATGGCCTGAATACATTAAATACATTTCCAATTAAGTACATGAAATATCATACTCGATAAAGCAATTCAAGAATTCAACTTCTCTAAGAACAAAATTGGTTAAAACCCTCATAATGCCTCATATTAACTACTGTTCTCTCATATTTTCCGATATTACTAGTGAACTAAATCAAAAACTACAAAGGTTACAAAACTGTGGAATAAGGTTCATATTTAATATTCCTGTTGATAAACACATCACACCATACTATGACGCACTCAGGTAGTTGAAGGTAGATAAGCGACGGGAATATCAAATAAATTTTTTTATGTACAAACTAATCAACACAAAGTGTCCCAGATACTCGTACAATAAAGTAATTTTTAACATTAATACGCTGAAAAGATTGACGAGAAACACAGAACTATTGTTAATCCCAAATTTTCGTACCACTCTGTACGGTAGATCTTTTTATGTAACTTCCTGTAGGCTGTGGAATGCCTTAACGGAAGAAATAAGGGAATCAGCGAATATAAATTTGTTCCAGAAACGCCTCTACATACATATTATGTAAATAAAAAATAAATGTATATAAACCATGCAAATCAATGAAATATAAAATTTATTGCATTTATGATTTAACGCAGATGAGTGAATCAGTTAATTTTGTATATATATATTACTTATATGTATTCAATATTTGTACATCATAAGGCCTCCATTTTGTTTGTTCGTTTTTTGTCTTTGTAATTACTAAAATGTGTTCAACTGTTAACAGCTGGTGCTTGTTTACAACTAATGTTAATACAATGTATTGAAAACCCTCTGCTTTTAAATTATCAGTACAAACGAGATTGTTGATTATTGTTTGTTTTATACTCTGTAAATGTTCCAGGGGATAGAATGTCCCAGAGCTTAAATAAATATATGTATGTAAAAAAGACAACAATTGTACATCAACTCTCATCTACCGGGAAGTTATTTGATAAAGTCTTTGATCAAAATACCTCTCCAAGCAGATGAAAATAGGAGGGTATAGTTTATTTCGTAAAACAATATCGTAGTTGAAAACAGATACATGTGCTACTTATGATCCCGAAAGTCGCTTGGTCCTTATTTACCTGTATGCTTTAAGCGTATCTCTTACATTCATTTCATCGATTGAAAAGGCTTTGACCAAAGGGCAAAGGGTGGGAGTTGTCAGCGCCGGGGTGTTTCGGAATCCTATGTTTCAGGCGAGGGGAATTTGTCGAGTGAGTGGGAGGTGGCTCCCATTTCATTTCCTGTGCCGAGGACTAAGCGTCCACGAAAGAGTTATTTTGCGCCCAGCAGCCAACTAATTCGTTTCCCGATTCAACGCCTATCACTCCTCTCTGTATCCAGTGGAATTTTATTGCCGACAACTTAGTTTGTAACCGAATCAGAGCTCGCCAGAGGGCAACGCTCTTTCCGTTCTCAAGAGAGGTGGCAGAGGAGATGAAAAACAGTTCTAAGGTGTCGTGCAGTAGCGTAATTATTAATATTAGAGATCGACACCGGTTAGGTTGGTTAGAGGGGCGATGAAATTACTTCTTTTTAACCTTAAACAACCTCTGACAGCTACTTTTTCACACGGTTTTCTTTCACACTGAGCATACTTTGTACCTTAGATCAATCTATCCAAATAGCATACTCTTCTCCTTCACAGCCACTTTGTAAACAACCTCCCTCTAGCATGGCATCTACTGTCATTTATTGTTGGATCCATTCACTGGCCCTGCGTTCTAATGTAATTCAGGAACTTTTTCTCCTGACCCACCATTTCCAGTACTTTCTACGAGAATCTTTCCACACGTGCCATGCAAGATTATCATTGTTCTAGGCGTCCACATCTCAGTAACTTCCCATCTTTCTCACTCAGCGGCTACTTCTCTTAAAGAAAACAGTAGAGCGCTACAATAGATTAGACTTCAAAGTTCAACATTTATTATAAGCTTGTTGTAATCGTTCTGTATTAATGTCGTGACGAGTTTCCAACCTTTAGTAATACAGGAATGAGTTTCACGTTAATTAGAATGATTAAACTGAAATACTTTTGAATTTATGGCATCCAATAAAGCCTAATTCTCCAAATTATATGAAAAAATTGGTTTCCAAATTGTATATGACTAATGAGCCGTATTTTAGGAATGATAAAATCGAATGTAGAGCGCATATGAAATAATTTGGTACTGCTTTTTTTTTAAATTTCTCATTCTAATTTCTAAGAAAGCCATGGAGATAAATTATAGAGATGAGTCTTCTAAGTAATTGCCCGCATATTGCGATAGCCATTGAGGCAGATTGGAACCGCCGAAATTACTCGAAAAGTCTGTTAATTAAAATTTAACATAAAAAAAACGGAACAGTGATATCAGGATATTACGGTTGGAATATTCGGTTCCTCATATCCGCAAATTTCAAGAATCTGAGAAAGAGATTCAATATTAAAGAACTCCAGTTAAGGCATTTATTTTTGCAACTGGATGCTTAAATCTTAAGGTAAAAAAATTCAATCCTTCAAGTTGTAATCTGGATAAATAGGTATGTGTTATTGACGTCCAATACAGACATTCATGAACGGATTATGAATTTCATTTGTGCTCTTGTTCAGCTGTTATTTATTTCTCCTTAATAAATGGATATAAATATTAAAAATTCTCCCCTTACTTATGTGTTACTGTGCACGCAGATTTCCACTGAAGTGCTTTGAACTTTAAGCCAAAGCCTTATTTTCGCCTCTTATTCTCACTCATAAATGAAGGATTTGAGAGATTCGAGATCCGTTGGATTTGACGGGCCCTGAATCCTTTCTGGGTTCGAAATCAACAAAATACGGAATTCGTCCCGCCTATAATCAAGTAGTTGTTTTTTTTTTGGGATTCATTTTTCAAATTCAAATCACTTTTTCATTGGATGACACCTATTTTCATCGAGTGCAGGTTGTAGAAATATAGAATGGAATTTCTAAGTTTCCGAACTCGCTGGGCATCTGGAATGAAGATGTGCAGAGCCCAAATTCGACAATTTGTAAAATTCTCCCCGTATGCATGAGAAATTCCATTTATATTCTTCTCTAACATTATTCTCCCTATCCGAGGAGAAGAAATTCTAGGGTGAATATGGATTATTTTTCTCGCGGCGTCGCCCAATAACGTAAATTAATGCACTCACTAGATGACACCTAATGTGAATAACGGTTCTAGCGGTGTGAACTTATTGGGCACACTATTCAGTGGGACGCCCTGAGAGCCTCACTTCTCGGGAGCAATTAACGATTTTGTGGCGTAAAATTGGATGGCGCCAGCCGTAGTTGCGGTTAGAAATGATTTAACGTTTCATTAATAACGAGTGAAATCCAATCGCCGCGAGGCTGACGCAAATATCGCACCTCTCTCGATTGCGTGATTTAGGGAGCTATTTCAAGTCAGTGGGTCTCGTGACACATGCGAGCAGTTATGGATCAATGGAACTATGATCAATAAAGGAGACGGGCCCTCTAAAACGTTACAACACTCAGGTAATAGGCCATTAGTTTTTATTTCAAATTCAACCCTTTTTCTTGAATATACAACAAATCAATTTTATTAAATGTTTAGTTGCAATGCCGAGCTAGAATGTATTCATAATTCTCGAACTACATTTGCTATTCCAATATTTAGAGAGTCATTTAATTGAAAAACACAGTGGTAGATAAAGGGAGGACATAAAACTTAGGTATATATATATATAACTCATGGAAAATGGCCACTTAGAAAGCTTCCATTAAATATGTAACTCTGCATGAATTCTCCAGTTTTTGGTGATTGTGATGAAATCTTTGATCGCACTACGCAATCGCGGGCGCGCAACAAAAGAGTTCATGCACTTGGGAGAGGATTTGGAGGGACAATATTTTGGTCGAGCTCCTGAATGTCTCGAGATTTCGGCCCACAAGCTTTATTCGACCCCGTTTTATTTTCGTGTGAGCGCTCGGGGGTGAGGATAAAGGTCCTCGCGCATGCACGTATACCGGTATTCATCCGTCATGATCCGTCGCGCCACCCATTCCTTTCCCGAAGAGCCAGGAACAAAAGAGTGAAGCTGCGCGAACGCTTTTTGTCATTCGCTCTCGTCCTCCAGCCCCTCTTCTTGAAAAGAGCGCCTATGGGGAGCGTCTGTCTTCACCCCGTTCCAAGTCTCCGGCGCTGCCGACTTGTCGGCAGCGCCGGAGACTCGGAACGGGGTGAAATACCCGTCCCTCTTCCTTAAAGGCACTTCTCTTGTTGTCTGAGGTTAAGGAAAGAGGGAGAGAGGAAGAAAAAGAGCGAGAGACAAAACGAAAGAGGAGAGGGACCGCCCTAGATTCCTTTCTCAAGGAGCTCTCTCTCTCTCTCTCTCCCCCTCTCTTTCTCTCAAATCGATATCCATCCTCGATTAAGCGACCACGCTCAACCTTCATTGACTCGTGGTTCGTTGAGGATGACGCCCGTGCCTAAAAAGTTCGCCGGGTCCATTGCGATATTACCCCAGGGCTTTCTCGAGAACTTGGAAGAAAGAACCGCACATTCTTTAAAAAATAAAGCCAATCTGTTACATCCGTCGGCGAGGTTCCTTTCGATACATCTTTCTTTAAACGCTTCTATTATACGCTGTCATCGCTAGGTGAATCATTTGGTTTTCATATTTAGTGGTTGGTCTTAGTAAATAATAAGGTAGTCTTAGTAAATAATCGGTAAATAGCCAATTTTTGATACATTCACCTGTGTGTTTATAGTTAATACCGATTTCCGCATTTTAACAGTGCTATATTGCCACAAACATCACCATGAGTGGTAATAAATACAGTCGGATCAACATGTTGAGGTTGTATTGGAAGACATCAATGAAAACGTTAATTATCGTATATAATTTATGATTCCGATGTGCCAATCATGAATCTTCTAAGTAAATAAAAAACAAATTAGTTCTGTCTCCGTAGTCATCATTCAACCCAAGCTTTTTGATATAGCCTTTATGGTAGTGGATTAAATTTACCGAAAGTTTTTTTATGGGTCACATAACGAACATTTCAGTGGGTAAAGTCTTGATATCTGGAGAAAACCTAATTTTTTTGGTCATAATTTGATTTTATACATCAAATATGTCAAGTGGGGCAGTAGAATTCTTACGCGATTAATTTTATGATGCCTCTGATTGCAGCATTCGGAAGTCCCATCAATTGGAGATTCCATTGTTTCGGAATTTTAACGAACTCCCGTTAAGTTCCTTTGATGTTTCCCAAGAATGGCCGATGTCAGCGATATATCTTACACAACCTGTGTTTTTTTGAATACCAGCCGTCTTAAAATTTGGGACTTGAAAAAATAGTGGTATTTCCTTTCTTGGCGAATAATGGGTGGAGAAATGTTTTTAAAATCGTTATTGATGTTCAGAAAGGATTTATTTTTGCCGTTGTTCCAATTTTCGTGACTGCATGTGCTAAATTCGGAGGACTTGTAAGTACGTACTTCCCACGCAGTGGCGTGACATGAATTAGCGCATGGATATGGATTAGTGTAAAGGCCGCTTTGCGCGGTAAATTTTATTGTATAAAATGAATGTATCATAGAATGTTCAAGAAACTGAATGGAATTGGAGTAGGTTCTATTTCCTGTTAAGTCATTCAGACAATCATACAATTTGCCGCTTTACACAGTACAATTTCCATCATGAAGGAATTTGTACATTCGTTTGTACAATAAAATGTACCGTGTAAAGCGGCCTTTAAAAATACGCCAATTGTGTGCCCTTAAAGTGCTACCAATGGTTCCCACTGAACAAACCGTCAATTTACATTTTGAAATTACAAATTGCGAAGAGTACCTCAGTCTGAGGGACAGAGGGGTTTAACTCCAACAATGCGGGAAAATAGAAAGGGAAGTCGAAACAGTAATTCTGCAAATTTGAGAAACGATAAATTATGAGTTTTCCTCATTAACAATCTGTCGTCTATCGTGCTCTTTTGCGAACGATTCAAGATAACAGTATATATTAGAAGAAGAAAGATTGAAAAGATGATTTACATAAGAGAGCTCCTGTGACCCATATCAAAGCAGTTTTTGGCAGTTCAAAGCTTATTTCGCTTAGGCCCATGTTTATGGTGAGAATAATACAAATTATATGGTGTACAGTCACGCGGTGAAAAAGTAAATTTTAACTATATAATGAAAAAACATCACTTGCACCGTGTGAGTGTGATATTTATTTGATCTTCTCTGGAGGTGCTAAGAAACGATTTCTTCTCTGAAGTTCCGCCGTTCTATTATGTTATATGTATTAATTTGAGATTCCCCAAAGTTGTCTCGGCAATGAAAGGTCTACGATTCTCTCGGGGACCTTATTCAATTCTCTGTTTTCTTACACCAATCCCGCTATATGACCTACTCTCTAGTTGAAAAAATATTTGAAGTGCCAGAAAATCCTTTTCGATAAGATACCTCTCATTCAAGATGGTATGCACTTCGTACTATGTAAATTTAGCAGAATAATATTTTCACCTGATAAATATTTCACCTCCCCCACACACTTCTTTAACCTTCAGAGGGCATTTCTCCGATAACAACAGAAGTTTATTTTCAATACCCATTATTTCGAGCACCTATGTACCGGAAAGCGATTTATTGTTTTACCATTTTAGTATAAAATTCCTTGCTAGGGTAAAAATTTCTTTATTTTCCTATGGAAAGAGTAAGGAAAATTACCTCTTCGATTTAAACGGACGAGCATAATTTCGAAAGGTTTCCACTGTAATGTGTGTTGGGCTGAACTTTTCCACTTTTTCCGAGGACTAATGTAAGAGTAACGCAGTTCACCAAAGTCCAAAATGTCTACAATCGCCTGTAAAATCTCGATGAAAGAAAAATGGAGACGAAGGTTTTCCGAGAGTAGTATTCCTATTAATGGGCGTGAGTAAAAGTGGGTGACGGGTGTAGGAGAATAAACAGATGCGTTCGCAAACAGATTATTCGTGTATAATAGCTCCATTTCCATGCTGGAGTTCCCTCGATCACAATTAGCGTCATCAAATTGTGGACAGAATGAGTGGAGGGTAATTGAAAAGCCCAAATTTTATCACGTTAAATAAATCTCCAATTGGCATAATAAAATCATGCAGGTGTAATCATGGGCAAATAAAAGATATATGATGCACTTAGACAGCCAATCACGCAGAACTTACATATTTCCCCGCCCAAGAATAATGCCTGGATCCGCCGCTGATTCGATTGACACAGAGAAACTGATAGAATGGATAAACCACTGATGAAAGTTGTATTCGATGTTTGATACTTATTTGAAAACAAAACATAAGGAGAAAGAATCCGTGAATATACTTCTTGAGAAACAGTTCATGAGTGAGGGAAGCTCATCTGGCCAGAGTTCCATGATGATGGTAGCAGTTTGCCTCGAAAAGGTCAGAGGGTCAGGGTGGTTACGGATCTAGGGCCTCTCACAGATTTCCGTTTTGCCACCGAACGGCTTGAAGGCGTATAGATTAGCAAACATAGTCCCTTACCAACGAGGTTCGCAGTGTTTGCTCTTATAGTTCCCTTTTATAACAAAAGAATCCTTTAGGGGTGCGAGGTGGAGCTCATGGCCTCCTTCCCTTCTCATTTTTGACGGGCGAAATCCGACCGTAATTTTTTAAATATGCGTTCCCGTAGGCCACTGCCAAAAAGTCAATCCTCCCCTGGTGAAGTGGCCCGGCAGCACCCTTCCCACTCGGCTCCTTCTTCATCCGCACCCTCTCTGCCTCCATCTCACCTCTTCAACCCCCTCTGCCTCTCTATTTCCACCACCCTCCCTTCAACCCCACCCTCTTGGGCCTCTCATTATTTACCCACTCCGCTAATTAATTGCCCCCCATCCTCCTCCGCTTTCTCCTCCTCACCCCACCGCCAACCAACCAACCAACCCTCGCCCTATTATTTCTGTCCTCTTCAAACGATACTCTCCAAACTTCAAGCTCCCTCGAATGAATGAATAGTAAAATGGCCGAGACCTTAAATATGGCCAAATACTGTTTTTCAGGCCATTTAATGGCTCAAGAACGATTGTTCGGCGGGCATATTTTTTCTCATCGTATCGGAAAGGTTTTTGGCAAGTCACCCTGAATGAGGTTCGGCCCTGGTTAATTTTTTC